>OZJO01016062.1:0-17603 GCA_900406225.1 Acrobeloides nanus | reverse complement strand
TTCGAAAATTTTTATCAACACTTATTCGGCCATTGTTCAGCTACAATTTAAAAAAGACCGCATAGAAATTCGTTAGAGGGGGTGCGAGAACGACTAAAAACATTGATGTTGCAGATCAAAATGAACGCTCTGTATGTTGCTCGGGTTTGGCACGAAGAATTTCGTAATCTACTTGACTCGGAATGCGCGCAATTGATCGGCCCGGAATGCACTCAATTCATTCCTCGCATAAAATTACCCCAAGAAGATGATTTTTTAGAAAAGAATTCAAAATAGCTCTCTTGACTCTGAATCAGAAAAATGGGTGTATTGAATCGAAAATTGCCTGAATCAGGGACATTCAGATATTTACATGCTTTGAAAATACGCGAAATCGATTCTTCGCATAAAATTACTCCGGAAAACTTTGCATTACGATCAAAGCTCGTGGGAATTCTGATCGATATAGATGGGGAGGGGGTATTTAAAGGTACAGGCGCAGAATGGGCTCATTAAGGCATGCCTATACTTTTATGGTCAGAACCCCTGTTTTTTGACCCGTTGAATCCAAAAATGATGATGAAAAATTCTGAAAGCCTCATCCTCATGCCTAACAATTCGTATGAAAATGGGTATATTTGGCCACTTTAGCTCTATTTTAGAGCATTTTAGGGTTAAAAATCACCTAAAAATAATTTCTTTTTACAAGATAATTGCATAATTTACCGTTTTCCACCATGCCCGACAACTTCCAACGGTTTTTAGAAAATTTTTTTTGAAAAATAGGTCTACTGTATTGAGCCCATTCTGCGCCTGTACCTGTAGCTCATTTTCGCTTCAATTCACCCATCCACTTATCTGAATCAGGTTTAGAGCAGCGTTTTCAGAATTCGGCAATGCACGCAATCGATATTTTTGCAAAGAAAAAACCTGGGATCAGTTTCCTATAAGAACTTATGCAAAACAGAACAGGAGAAATTATTGATCAATGCAACAACAATCAAATAAAATTCTAGAAGTTTTTATAATGGCACTAGCATTTTCTTTATACATAAAAATTTAATTGAAATTTCTTTCTTTCTTTTCTGTCTACATGAGCTTAATCTGACTTTATTTTTTCAACAATTTTATCACCTATTTTCGTTATCACTTCATTGGACAAAAGCCGAAAGCCTTGTCGCACCCCTTTATCACCAATAAAACCAATATAGAAGAAAAAAGTGCTATATACATTTTTATGACAAGCGAACAGTTGATCTATCGAGTGTGCTTAAAATTCTTTCGAGTACATCTTCGGTTCGCCACATCATGAGATTCTAAACTAGACATGTTCAATTTTAGGTTATGGTATAATAAAACTGTTGAAAGGCTAATAAAAACTCAATTATCTATGTGGTGATATTCACCTAAACAGGGAATCATCTTTGGCCATAAAATGGCCATTGTTTGTGTTAATCGTTTGATGGGAAGAAGAATGTTCTGTCAGGAAGCTAAACTTAGATAGAGTTAGAAGGAAATGGTTAAAACAAGGGTCATTATTTTTTATAGGCTAATTTTTTAGAGTTAACTCCACCTTCTCCACATTCTTGTTGTTTTAGATGATTTTTTGTTTGAAATCGATACGAGAGCTAGAGATACAGTTGATTTTGTTTTATTGATTTAATTTTAGCTTAACCATATGACCGACTGACTTTTCTATGATTTTTATTCCTAACTTATGTTTTATATAGTCAGTGGTGTGGGTGGGAATGGTGAGGCCCAAGTACCCAAATATCACCGAAATCAGCCAAGTCGGAAATCCACACTCTGGTTTTGGATTTTATCGATTTCTGATGAAGAGTTAGGCATAGTCTTAGCCCTAACCCTAGTCCTAGACATAGTCCTAGCCCAGCCCTAAACTTAGTCATAATTCTAGTCCTAGACCTAACCTTAGGTTTAGGCGTATGCTTAGGCTCAAACTTAGGCTTAAGATTAGGCGAAATCTATAGAAATCCTTCGGGAGTGGGTATAGACTGGTGATGTCTAAACAACTGGTATGGACATGGCATGTTAGTTGTTATGTAAAAGCCAAATTTTCTCATTTTCTCTCTTTTTTGAACAATTATTTAGCAATTTTTAGTCATTTTAAACTGCTTTGACATGCCATGTTAGACTTTGGTCTAGCATACAATGTTAGGTGATATGATGTTAGTACCTAACATGGCATGTTAGGCACTTAAAGGGGGGGGGGTGCCGTTTGAGGCCCTATCTCCGAAAAAAATGTGCCTAACATGGCATGTTATGTGCCTAACATGCAATGTTGTATTCGAGTACACTACTCGAATGATGAGTCGAGTAGTGTACACTACTCGACTGAAATCCAAAGATCGAGTCGAGTAGTGTACACTACTCGACTCAATATTTCGATTTCAGTCGAGTAGTGTACATATTCGAATTTTTTTCCAAAATTCAATTTTTTCTTCAAAAATTCAAATTTTTATAAAATTTTAAAGGGGGAGGGAGTCCAACTTACGGCCGGGTAGAAAATTTTTTTAACAAATGAAGGGGATAATTTTATGCGAGAAATCGATTGCGCGCATCGAAAAATTCTGAAAAAATTTTCTGGGGGTCAAAAAATGGAACAAATTGTGTCAAAATTAGGGGTTATAAGTTTTCACCCCAAAAAAATCATTTTTAGGAGTAAGTTTATGCGAGGAATCGATTGTGCGCATTGAAAAATTCTGAAAAAATTTTCTGGGGGTCAAAAAATGAAAAAAATTGCTTCAAAATTAGGGGTTATTTTTTTCAATTTTTTGACCCCGGAAAATTTTTTCAGAATTTTTCAATGCGCGCAATCGATTCCTCGCATAAACTTACCCCTAAAAATGATTTTGTTGGGGTTAAAACTTATAACCCCTAATTTTGACGCAATTTTTTCCATTTTTTGACCCCCGGAAAATTTTTTCAGAATTTTTCAATGCGCGCAATCGATTCCTCGCATAAACTTACCCCTAAAAATGATTTTGTTGGGGTGAAAACTTATAACCCCTAATTTTGACACAATTTGTTCCATTTTTTGACCCCCAGAAAATTTTTTCAGAATTTTTCAATGCGCGCAATCGATTTCTCGCATAAAATTACCCCTAAAGGGTCACTTGTTAAAAAAATTTTCTACCCTGTCGTAAGTTGGACCCCCCTTTAATTTTTTTTCTTCAAAAATTCAAATTTTTTCAAAAATTAATTTTTTCAAAAAATTCAATTTTTTTCAAAAATTTTGAATTTTTTATCAAAAATTAAAATTTTGAAAAAATTTGAATTTTTGAAAAAAAATTAAAATTTCGAAAAAATTTGAATTTTTTGAAAAAATTAATTTTTGAAAAAAATTTCGAATAGTGTACATTACTCGACTCAATATTTTGATTTCAGTCGAGTAGTGTACACTACTCGACTCGATCTTTCGATTTCAGTCGAGTAGTGTACTCTTATACTACTCGACATGTAAGTACTCGAGTCAACGCTGCTAACATGGCATATCTTGTGGGGGCGGAGTAAAACGGGTGAATCACCCGGGGTGAATGAAAAAATAAAACGGGTGATTGAGACATCACTAATCCTCAGCTCAGGCTTAAGGTTAGACTTAAACTTAAGCTTTGATGAGGTTTATGGGAACCCTATGGGAGATCATAATCCTCGTACTCGATTTTCGTAGATGAGGATGAACTCCGATGTTTCGATCCCATCCAAATCATTGCATACATGGTCAAATACCATTATTTTTAGACACCATGTCAAAACTAAAAGTTCCGATCCCTTCTATTGTTGTCGATAGCTATAATGACATGTATTATGACAACCCACAACATTCTCCAGAAACTACCACAACTAGTATGGGAAGTACCACTTCGTCTGAAGAAGGTGATACTGCAAATGTCCCTATAAAGTTGAGCATAAACGAGCTGCATGATATGGTTACTAAAATGATGATGCAGCGGTATCATATCAATCCGAATGAGAAGAATCCTAGGTAAATGTTTTTGGCTTATATCATATTTAAATGTCCTATGTTGGACGAAACTATAAAAATAGATCGGTTCGAGCCAATGGTTTAGGGAGAAGTGACTAGGAGGGGGACTTTCCCAAAAACAAAAGGGCCCTTATGATTGGGAATTTTTAGGGGTTTCAGCCCTCGAGGAGTGGCATCCGTCCCTAGTGCCCCCTCCTTCCATACACTACTGGTTTGGGCCAAGCGGTCCGGGTTAAATAATCGGTTTGGTTTGGTTCTGTTCGTTTTGCCCAAATTTAAAAGGCTCCAATCAGAAGAAAACTTTCATTTTAGATATGATGTACCCCCCTCTCCATCATCTCCAAACTCCTACATGGAGGTTGGAGATTTTGCTCGACGAGCCTCTCATGTTATCCTCGAGTTCCCTGCTAACATAGCCGCTGGTGGTCTCAAAAAAATTGCTCATAACAAAAATATGGGCTCCATGTCGCGAGAAACTAATCATTTTTGTGGTATGTTGTTTTTTATCATTAGAAACTTATAAAAATTGAATCTTGATACTTTATATAGAGACCTCCTTATTTTTTGCTCCTGATTTAAAAATGATCGGTCAAATGAGCTTTTGAGCATTAAACATTGATCAATCAATTGAGCTAAAGTCAGCATGCCATAAAATTTCTGTTTGTGTTATAATGTGTGCTTTGCGTCATTATAAAGCAGTAAAAATGTAAAATGGACTATTAATAATTTGAATAGATAAAGTTCATTAGAAGGGAATTAACCGGTCAATTAACGAGAATAAAGTTGACTCAAGTCAGATACCGAAAAGGACTGAGGTCTGAAAACCAAGGATGTAGTTGTATTGGGGGGCACCGGCCCCCCCCCCATTCCGGTCAAAGGCAATAAAAAACATAAAGGTCCTTCCTTATGTTTTAAAATTTTGAAAGCAGTGACATTTTTTAATAAAAAATACCCAATTTTTTCAATTTTTCCTATATAAAATTTCAATTTTTCATTTGAGTATAAAATGCTCCACCTCCATACCTGGTGATGCCCCCATACCAAATCCAATAGCTACGTCCTTGATGAATGACATGTCCCTGTTGGCGCCTGAGCACCTAGACCAATCTCCCCCTCGGTACCCAGTTCCCTCGAATGCCAAACGTGTTTTTAATTCAGTAAATTGCTTAGAAAACCTTTTTAGGGATAACAACAGTGCATGGACCTAATCGAATATATAATGGCAAAGGAGCATATAGATATTTTTGGGCGTTAGCTATGATAGGATGTCTACTAGCATTATCATACCAAATTGGAATGTTGATTAAGGAATATTATACAGAACCTATTACAACGGAGGTATATTTGTATCCAGGGCCGTAGCTAAGGGGCACAAATGAACACTTGCCCCATTTTCTGAGCATTTTACGAGAAATCATGCCCTTAAACCTAAAAAAGAGTCGTGTCCCCTCCCCAAACATAGATAAATGGGGGGGGGATACGTAAATGGACGCCCTCCCCCCGCTATTTTTATTCCAAAAGCCGAAAAATAGCTCAAAAATGGCTTTTTTGACCCAAAAAATTACATTTTTGGCTAAAAAATGACCAAAAATTGAATTTTTGAAAAAATATAAAAATAACAATTTTTGGTGTAAATTTGTTTCTTATTGAAAAAATGGTAATTTGTTGCTAACAAATCGCATTTTTGGTAAAAAATTGACCCTCCCCCCCCCCTCCTAGCTAGTTTTTGTCTGACCTCCCCCGTCTATTTTTCGAAAATGGGCCCCCTCTATCCACCTATGCCCCAACCTGATTCCTAGCTACAGCCATGTTTCTACTCATAAATATCCATTATAACTATTCATTTTAGGTCCAAATGACAATGCCTCCTGATGGACTAACCTTTCCTACAATAACGATTTGTAATTATAATGCAATAAGAAAAAGTTATATAGATGGTTAGAAGAGTTANCAATGCCTCCTGATGGACTAACCTTTCCTACAATAACGATTTGTAATTATAATGCAATAAGAAAAAGTTATATAGATGGTTAGAAGAGTTACAAATTCGCATAAAAATAATCAATATCTTTTAGAAGTAAATCAAACTGGCGACTTTTCAAATCTTTTATTAAATTATATAACTCTATCAAACATGGAAGTTCAATTCATATCCTCAATTATCAATAGTAGTTTTTTAAAACAAGGAAATGATTCACTTACCGCATATATAAACAATCACAAGGATTTTAAGATAAAGGATTTTTATACGAAAGCTGGGTAAGCGAAAGTTATAGGGTGGCGCAAAAAATGGTTTTTGATAGATTTTAAAAAAATTATTCAAGTTTTTAAATTTTCACCAAAATAACTCTACAGGGAGTTTTTCTATGCGAAATTTCCGAACCTTGAAAACGCTTCCTTGACCAGAATTAGCCTAATTTCACGAAAAATGCAAAAATTAATGAAAAACAGGCTAATTCAGGATCAGGGAAGAATTTCAAGGTTTGGCAATGCGCGCATTTAATTTCTCGAATATAAAAACCCCAACAGAGGCTATATTGAAAATTTTTAAAAAATGAAAATTTTTGAAAAAATCCAAGAAAAGAATCACAAAACCCCAGAAAAGAATCACCGTTTTTTCGCGACTCTGTACTTTTTTGAAAATGTAAATTTTTCTCAAAATTCAAATTTTTATGTTATTTACAAGAAAGATTGTATCTTTTAGGTTTTCTTGCCAGGATGTCTTAAAAATCTGTTCGTTTGGAGGCCGACAATTTAATTGTTGCGAACATGCTCTGCCAGTTTTAACCGATATGGGTCAATGTTTTAGGATACAACTGGATGAGTCGTCCTACACATGGCTTCATAGTCAAAAACAAGCCGGGATTAACAATGGGTAATAAGTTCCCCTATCTCCTTCTTTCCACCAATCGCTCTCCCAGCCCTTTAACTAATACACTTGACTCACGGCGGTATAGTTTGCTCGAAAATGGTTATCGAAGATCATTTTTTTATAAAATTGTTTATTTTGATGAGTTAATCATAAAAATCGCGAAAAAAATTTTGTGCGACCCCCCTATGAAAAATTCGTTTAGAGGGTTAAAAACGGAGGTTTTTAACCTCTACATATTAACCAGTTTTCATAGATTATATAAAAATGGGGTAAGAAATTGAAATCGCTATAAAAAGAGGGAAAATTATTTTTCGATGGTTGTTTTGGAACTACCATTTTTTCAACTTGTTCCATTTGTAGAAACTTATAAAAATATGGCACATCTATGGCACTTATGTTTAGAGCATCTTGACCGATCAATGTTTAATCGTAAATTTTTTTGTGTTTAACCGGTCAAGTGCACATAAAGTCGGCATGTCATAAATGTTTTATTTGTGCTATTTGCTCTGTTTTCTTGTAAAGCGCTAAAAATTTAAAAAGATTTATTAGTATTTGCATAGACAAGGTGCGATAGTTGGAATTTGATCGGTCAATTAAAGAATCACTCTAAGTTTAATGGTCATCTAAGGAGCATGAAATTGACTAGAGACCGGACTTTCGATCGAGGTGAGGCCTCGATCGAAGATACTCGATTCCTCGGTCTCGATCCTCGGTTTTAAAAAACAACGTTTCACGCAAATCCTCTCCATACAAAGTTTGCTCTAAAGCTGGGCAACAACATATCCAAAAATCATCAAAAACAGATGAATCTTTTCGGAGATAGAGGTTTTTGAAGTGTAATGGGCAGCATCAGAAAAGCGAAAAATTGGCATTTTTCTAAATCAAATATCTTGGGGAAAACGAAGTTTTATGACTTGAATAACACATTGTTTAGGCCTATATCAGAGCTAAAAAATAAACCAAGACATGTTGGAATCGAATTTATCCTCTCAGAGATAGACCATTTTGAATATGAATACCTTAGCCAAAAAATTGATTATAGCAGGGAACACACAAATTTTTTTGCGATTTTTGTTTTTAACTCATCAAAATAAACAATTTTTTATCAAACCCGAAAAAATTGGTGTAACCATTTCTCGAGTAAATTAATTGCAAAATATGCCGCCATGGACTAGAACCTATTTCAGGGTGGCCCAAAAAAGTGTACTTTTGTGTTTTTTATAACCCGAAAGTTTTCTAAAATAATTCTTCTAGAGGTAATTTTATGTTGAGAATCGATTGCGTGCATTTCCAAATTTAGAAAATGCTTCTCTGACCCTGGTTCAAAGAAAAATTGGAGTGTTGAAGTAAAAATGGTCATTTTCCAAAATTTTTTCTGGAAATTATTTTTCTATATGTAATTTTATCGGAAGCATTTTCAGGGTTCAAGAATGCGCTTTATCGATTTCCCGCATAAATTACCCCTAGAGGAATCAATTTTAAAAAAATTCCCGGATATCAAAAAATCACAACAGTGCACTTTTTTATACTACCTTGTATATGCTATAACTTTTTGCCTATTTACTCTGCCCCCTTAATTACATTCATAATTCAAACTTAACCAAAATTCATTTTTTAGCCTACAAATAATTGCTGATACGAATACCCAAGAGCAAATATCTAGTCCTAGTATCTATAAAAATCCAGATGTTAATGGACTGCCATTATTTGCTAATCAGCTTTCTACGGGGTTGAGATTTTATGTCCACATCCCCAGAGATTTACCCCATCTGGTTGGTGATGGCATTTCAGTAGCACCTGGTGGTATTATCTATTCTTCTATCACACCATCTCAGGTAATGTTCACCTAATCAGAGAACAAAATTGGTGTAATCTTGGGAGGGGGGACATTATCCATGGCCACTAATGGAGAATTTGTTGTGGTAGTAGTCCTGTATTGCTCCTCGGGGAAATTGTCTCACACTCTGTCTAGGGGCAATTGTCCTAAGGAGGCAATTGTTCTATGGGCAAATATTGATACACCTCTAAAATTAGCACCCCACGGTGGCCAAAACTTGTATAAAAAACTGGAACTCAAAACTGTCTGGTATAGCTTTGTGGCAGATCTTTCGATTAACAGCTCTTCTAATGGAGAGGGTTCGATCCCCGAAGTTCTTATATAACTCAAGATTTCATTAATGAAATCTTGAGCTATGATAAAGATCTCCGGGGATCGAACCCTCCCCATTAGAAACTGGAAATCGAAAGATCTGCCACTAAGCTATACCTAAGCAATAGCTATATATAAGTTCTGCGTTCAAATAATTTACAGGTTTCGGCACCGTGACTTCTCTTCATGCATGCCCAAACTCATGGAGTAGAGAGGCAGGAAGAGAGTTTTTGGGTTTTTGAAACTGCCCTAATATCCTTTTATTTCATCCTTTTTAGTACACCCTTTTGGCCAAAGATGAATGGGGAAATTGTATCGAAAGTTGGCCTAAAGATATTTCTCTAAGTGGTGACTATTCTGCTGCGAGATGCCAAGCTTTTTGTCGTGCTAAATATTTCAACAACAAATGTGGCTGCAGTCCGTTTGTATATGATTTAGATGAGAGTAAGATTCCTTTTTAAAAGGAAAAATGTTTCAATTTTAGTATTTACTCCATGTACTCCATATAAGCTATATGAATGTATAAAAGATGAACCAATAGATAGCTTGGGTAAGAGATTAACGTGTGCTAAAAATTATTTCCAGAAAAGTACTGATTTTCTTCAGTGGAGCACTTCACCCATAACGCTTCACCCCATAATGTTTTTCCAAAAAACATAAGGGAGCCCTTATGATCTGGGATTACTTTTTAATTTCGGACACCTGCCCCCTCCTCCACTCCTCCTTGCCTACTCCACTGTGTAATCACGTGCGAATAGCATTTCCGGCAAGCACTACTGCAATCGCTAGGTCAAAATTCTGCATAGGAATAGCCTAAAACTCGAAAATATTTTTTCCTGAAGCCAAAATTTTAGAAGAAGCTCTAAAATGTTCTCAATGCAGCATCGAATGTGAGAGATGGACATATAGCGCTTCAAACTCCTATGATAAAGGGTATAGTCCTGGTGCGTATGTGTGGTTTAACGAAAGAAGTTCTAATTGGACTGAAGCATATGTGGAGTAAGAAATGATTATCAAAAAAATATATAAAAATATTAGGGACAATTTTGTAGCAATCAATATATTCTATAAAGAATTGGCATATTCACATTTCCAGCAAAACCAGGGCAGTAATTTGGTTGTTTTGCTCAGTAAGTTGGTTTTTATCGGGTTTAGCGGTATACAAAACAAAACTCTCTCACTTTCCAAAATTTACCCTAAAATTCCTTAGGGTGCGCGCTATCAGTCGGGCCGCGAGTTGGGCCACCGTTTTACAACGGCGGCCCGACCGGCACAACTCGCGGCCCGATTGCTAACGTCGGGCCGCAGTGCAACGGCCCAACTGCTAACGCCGCTGCTAACGTCGGGCCGAACGCGGCCCAATGGATAACGCACACCCTAAGGGTAGAATAGATCAACCGAGAAATAGATCAAAAATTTAACTCTCTTTCAGTCTCTGAGTTTTCGGTTACACAAACTGAACAAATCCAACATTTTAGGTAACATAGGTGGTAACATGGGCATGTTTGTTGGAATGAGCTTACTTTCTTGTACTGAAGTTATTATTTTCTTGAGCAAAATCTCTTGGATTTTATTCTCCAAAAAGAGAAGAAACTATTTGAAAGAGAAAAAGAACCAAGAAAAGGTAATCCTAATATTCAAATTCTCAAAAATTTACCAATTTTTCTTACAGGAACGAGAGCAAAAACTCGAGGAAACTCTCAAAAACATCAAATTGGAAGCAGAAAAAGCTGCTGAGGTATATTTATATTTTGTTCAAAAAAGCAAATTGTATTTTTTTATAGGAAAATGAAACAAAATTAGAAAAAACGCTGAAAAATATCAAAAATGAAGCTATGGTGGCTTCTAAGCAAGCTGAAGAAGATGCGAAAAAAGAGAAAGAAAAATCCATATTTTCCTTATTACCGGCAATAAACACGAAAGTTCACACAGAAGATGATTTTTTATCAGATGTTTAAAAGTTGTTTTTGTATATATGAGATGTAGCAATATTTATTGAATTTTTTAAATATAAAACCATTCCTATTTTTTCAAACAACTTGTTGATTTTAATCTAGCCCATTGAAATCTGGATATGGGAATGTATTGGGTCATACTGATGTTTCTGTTTAAACTAAATCTTCTGGCAATAGCCAGCTTTCTGCATTTCCAGGTCAAACAAAACGCCTGTTTTCTGAACTTTCTTTGGCTAGGCTATAAATATCACTTGATGAGTAGTATTCTGTGCATTCGGTTGTAGAACTTGAATGCGATGAAGAAAGCTTCCTGTAGACCTCTTGAGTGCATCCGGAACATGAATTCGGAACCGGAAGCCAGAATTGTACAAAAATGATTGAAACTTCCGGTTCCGATTTCCGGATGTACGCAACTGTCCCTGGATCATTGTTGAATAAACCCCCTTCTCAAAGTTGTCAAGTCAAGCTAGTATCCTCTAAAAATTTTCAAGCCAAGCTAGGTTTCTTCCTTTGTTCCCCCGCTAGCTGCTAGTTATCCCCTCTCTAAGCCCTTGCGCATCATGGCGGTCCAAAATAAAAAAGGGTATTGGACGAAATTTTAATGGATATTGGACGAAATTAACTCCATTTGATTCAACTCATTGAGACGATTAACATGTGATATATATTGTCATTTTTGCTATATAATCCTCATCGCCGAATGGTTAGTGTGACAGGATTTAACTTATGGGTTAAGGATTCGATCCCGGTCCGAAATTAAAGTCTTCCGATTAGCATGAAATTCTTTACATATACCCATTTTTTCATTTTGGTCCACCTAGGTTAGGTATCCCCTTGATTTGGTGGGAGGTTGGAAGAGGGTCTTCCAACGCTGCCTTAGACACATAGTTGCCGCCAGTTCAAGCCTAAGTGATTGATTTCTGTTAAATTTGTGGATCATTTGATTTTATTTATGATAGCAACAAGACATTACGTATGGGTTTGGCGTAAAACTTTTTCTATTATTTTTTACCAAAAACCTCGATTTTGTTCACGTATTTGTCATAGTGCAAGCCTAAGTCAAAGATATTTTTCATTTTTAGATAGCTTTGATTTTATTGAAAGAGAGCAAACATATGGCAATGAAAGTACTTATGGGTTTGGCGTAAAACTTTTTCTATTACCTTGTATACCATTTTAAGATCGCAAACACTCATTTTTTGGATGATATAAAACGGCCCATTTTGACCGAGTACTGGTTTCAGACTTTTTCCACCAAATGAACACAATTTTTTTATAGAATTTCTATCTAATTTTTTAATTTAAACCTATTTTTGAGATATAAGACTATTTTTTTAAACTTGCTGAATGCATAAAACTAACAAGGGAACCCCAAGATCTGCCCGATTATAATTTTTCTCAAATCAGGTGCAAACGGTTTAAAAAATATAAATATGCAGAGAATAACAATTTTTCATCCCCATAGGCCTTCTTCGAGGAGATATGGGGGGTTAAAAAATTAAGTTTTATGGGATTTGTGCAAAAACAAAAATCACAGGCCGGGAGTAGGACAAAGCTAAAACAAAGGTTGTTGGGGGACAATGAGAGAAGACGATTGACATCCAAATCGGAGACAAAATTTTTTTTCTCTTTTTACCTAATTTTATTTTATCAATAGTAAAATCTTTCTTATCTACTCTCTTCTTCTCCCCATCCCCGGAGCGCTCGGCTCCCGGTACTATTCGAATAATAGTAAAGAATTTTTACAAATCGATTTAAAACTTCCATTTTTTTAAATATCTAGAATGTCATTTAAAAATGTTGTTTTTAACAACATAAGCACTATATTGTAGTGGTAATTATGCTAACCCAAAACGACAAAGGTCCAGGTTTGACTCTTGGCTTGTGATTTTTATTTTTGCACAAATTCCATAAAATTTAATTTTTTTAATCCCCCATATCTCCTCGAAGAAGGCCTATGGGGATGAAAAATTGTTATTCTCTGCATATTTATATTTTTTTAAAATCGTTTGAACTTGGTTTGAGAAAAATTAGAATCGAGCAGATCTTGATGTTCCCTTGTAAGACATCACAAAACTTCATTTTAGATACGAGAACATGCCCTTACCACCAACATCCCCAAACTCCCACGATTTTGCTAAACAACCTTCACATGTTATCGTTGGCAAAGCCGCAAGTGGCCTCAAGAAAATTGCTCATAACAAAAATATGGGCGCCATGTCGTTAGAAACTGAGCATTTTTGTGGTATGTTGTTTTCTGTAGGCGTAGCCAAGCTCGGGGGGTATGATGAGTGTCGCACCCAGAAACCTAGGGCTGTGCTGTAATATTTGGCGACCAGGATGATAAGTCATTTAGAGTCGGATATATATATATATCATGGCTACCGATTCCGGCGAGAGAAACCGTCTATTCAGAAATACGAACCAAAGGCTACACTCACTCGATTTGTCCTAGTGTCAACCCGAAATCGACCCTCGGATTGCAACTAAAACAACTAGAATTCAACTAAAGTTCTCTGTAAACGCAGGGAAGTTCACGGTATACTGAATCGCAATGCCATGCATTGCGATTCAGTGTCCGCACTTTGATTGAGCCCAATTCAAAATTCTACATGCACGATCGCATGCTACTTTGGTTAGAATTTGAGAGAGGTGTTGGCGTAGCCAAACCCGATGGTAACCAAATCTGAGGGTCGCGCCCAGAAACCTAGAGCTTACGCTATAGCGTTTTCCATTTGTAGAAACTTGTAAGAGTATGGCACGTCTATGGCACTTATGTTTAGAGCATCTTGACCGATCAATGTTTAATCGCAAATTGATTTTAGTTTGATCAGTCAAGTGTACATAAAATCAGCATGTCATAAATTTTTTATTGTGCTATTTGCTCTGTGTTCTTGTAAAGCACTAAAAATTTAAAAAGATTTATTAGTATTTGCATAGACAAGGTGCGGTAGTTAGAATTTGATTGATCGGTCAATTAAAAAGTTTAATGATCATTTAAGGAGCATAAAATTGATCAGAGATCTGATCTTCGATGGAGGTGATCGAAGATCCTCGATTCCTTGGTCTCGATCTTCGTTTTTTTGGTCCGACCGAGGAAACCCGAGAATTTTACAATCGATTCCTCGACCTCGGTCATCTCTCTCGATCCTTGGTCTCGGTTTTTTGTTGAAAAATCCGGCCTCTAAAATTGACTCATAGAGATTTTGGTTAGAAATAGCAAAAATGATATCTCTCTTCTCCAGTGGCATAGGCGGGGGCAGGTGCCCCCTTACTTTTTTTGGAACAAATCAGCCTTTTTGGAAAGGTGCCCTTCCACTGCCGATACTTCTGCCTACGCCAATTTTCTCCCCTTATATCATGGGCATTTTTCATCGATAGGTTCAAAAAATTTTTTTTGACTTGATAATTCGTAGAAAACCTTTTTAGGAATAACAACAGTTCATGGACCTAACCGAATATATAATGGCAAAGGAGCATATAGATATTTTTGGGCGTTGACTCTAATAGTATGTCTAACAGGATTATCATACCAAATTGGAATGTTGATTAAGGAATATTTGTCACAACCTATTACAACGGAGGTATAAACTATATAAAAACTATACCGGTTGGCAAGAAAAAAGTTGGCCCTTCGTTAATTTTTTCTTCATAACAGTAATTTTTTCATAAAAAGTTGTTACTGACAAGGAAACTGTCAGTACATGTCCATCAAAATTTTTTTCGAAACATAGCTATTATTGTAGAGCATAGTCACTTTGCCTTTAGAAAAAGTAAAATCAACGCGCCATTCGTTAAGCCTAAGGAGATAGAGCTCATCGAAGTTTAACTTAAAACTCACTATCACTTAGTTTGAAAAGACGCATATTATAAATATGCATCGGTGGTGCAGTGACAAAGCAGCGGCTACTTTGAAACAACTTTGCGCGGGTTCGAATCACGTAATCTTATGTCTTTTTAGGGTCCGGCTAAAAGGCGGTACCTAATATGCGGTACCAGGTGTCTAAAAGGCGGTACCTAGGCGGTACCTATAAAAAACAGTCAGAATGGTGTTCTTAACACTATATAATGCCTATCAGCTAATTTTGAGTTAAAAATAAAATTCGGTACATGGGTCTAAAAGGCGGTACCTAGGCGGTACCTGGTGTCTAAAAGGCGGTACCTAGGCGGTACCTATAAAAAACAGTCAGAATGATGTTCTTAACACTATATAATGCCTGACGGCTACTTTTGAGTCAAAAATAAAAGTCGGTACTTGGGGTCTAAAAGGCGGTACCTAGGCGGTACCTATGCGGTACCTCGTCGATATCATGGCGGTACCCACTTTCAAAAGTTCCATAAGTGTTTAGTATGTGTTAGTAATGTAATTAAATGCATTATTGGTATGTAGGAAATTAAAATTTATGGCATAATGGAGTCTAAAAGGCGGTACCTAGGCGGTACCTCGGGTCTAAAAGGCGGTACCTAGGCGGTACCTGTCAAAAATCGTCGGAAATGCTATCTTATCATTATATATTGTCTAGAAACTATTTTTGGGCAAAAATAAAAGTTGTATAACCACGAAGCGATTTTTCCGAAAAAATTCATTTAGGGGGTCAAAAAATTAATTTTTTACAAAATACCCCCTATTTTTCAAGGAAAAACGTGATTTTTGAAGGCTTTTTTGAAGATAACTTTTTTTTGTCATTTAATTTGGCTAATTTTTTTATATATTGTGCAAAAAATTGTGCTGAACAAGATGGCATCAAAAGTTTTTTTTGGAAAATTCATTTAGGGGGTCAAAAATTGAATTTTTACAAATTTTTGATGCCGAGAAGAATTAAAAAATTATTTCTAGTTATTCTCCTGATCAAAACACGCTAATTTTTTGTACTCGGGGGTTTTCGACTATGGGGAACACGATGGTGATATTATTTTTTAATAAAAATTTTTGTAAAAATTAAAAAATTAGGGGTTACCCCTAAAAATTGAAAAATATGCGAATTTCAAAAATGGCTCCAAATAGGCTAATTTTTTGCACTCAGAGGTTTTCGACTATGGGGAATAAGATGGTAATATTATTTTTTAACAAAAATATTTGTAAAAATTAAATATTTAGAGGGGTTGCCCCCTAAAAATTGAAAAATATGCGAATTTCAAAAATAGCTCCAAATAGGCTAATATTTTGTACTCGGACGTTTTCGACTATGGGGAACACGATGGTGATATTATTTTTTAATAAAAATTTTTGTAAAAATTAAAAATTTAGAGGGTTACCTCCTAAAAATTGAATTTTTCAAGGAAAAACGTGATTTTTGAAGGCTTTTTTGAGGATAGTTTTTTTCGGTCGTTTAATTTGGCTAATTTTTTATATATTGTGCAAAAAATTGTGCTGAACAAGATGACATCAAAAATTTTTTCAGGAAAATTCATTTAAGTGGTCAAAAATTGAATTTTTACAAAAATTACCCCTATTTTTGATGCCAAGAATTAAAAAATTATTTCTAGTTATTCTTCTTATCAAAACACGCTAATTTTTTGTATTCGGGGGTTTTCGACTATGGGGAATATGATGGTGTTAATATTTTTTTAAAATTTTTGTAAAAATTAAAAAATTAGGGGGTTACCCCTAAAAATTGAAAAATATGCGAATTTCAAAAACAAATGTATTTAAACGAGTATTTTTTATTATTATTTAAGTATTTATTTTATTTAGTTTTTTTATTCGAATATATTTATTTGAGTATTTCATTTATTTATTTGAGTTTTTTTTTTGAATTTAGGTATGGATTAATTTTTTTATCTAAAATTTATTAATCTCAATTAAAAAATCGGTGCTAGTTGACAATATGAGTCCCATAGGTTTTTATGATCCAATGGGCTTTTATGCCCATTGGACTCATAAAATGGAATAAGACTAGCCTAAGCCTAGCCTAGGTCTAGGCCTAAGCCTAGGTCTAGGCCTAAGCCTAGGTCTAAGCCTAGCCTAGGCCTAAGCCTAGGCCTAAGCCTATGTCTAAGCCTAGGTCTAAGCCTAAGCCTAGGCAAAGTCAGACTTTATCGAAGATTGGTTTGAGTGTTGTTGCCAGATGGGCATAAAAAATGTATCATTTAAGCATTCGGTTGCCATCATGGTTCAAGAAAAAATTATCGAGTTTCCTCCTGAGACTACCTCAAAACCTATTCAACTCAATCGGAAAAGAGGGCGTCCAAGAAAAAGCCAAGGTGCTCTTCGTCGCGATTAATAATGCATTTTTGACTTGTTATATTTCAATTGTTGAATAAAATTTTAAAAATATTCAAATAAGCAAAAAAATACTCATATAAATAATAAAAAACTTAAATAAAAATACTCAAATAAATAAATAAAATACTCAAATAATAATATTTCATTTCAAAAATGGCTCCAAATAGGCTAATTTTTTGTACTCGGAGGTTTTCGACTATGGGGAATAAGATGGTAATATTATTTTTTAACAAAAATATTTGTAAAAATTAAATATTTAGAGGGACTACCCCCTAAAAACCTACTAAAAATTGAAAAAATTTGATTTTTTCGAGTTCCAACAATATGTATGTCGTTTAAGCGTTAAAGATCATGCTGAAACGGTGGTGATATGATATTTATTTTAGCTAAAAATTTAATTTTTGTAAAAAATTTTCATA
>OZJO01016056.1:0-19316 GCA_900406225.1 Acrobeloides nanus | reverse complement strand
TTTTTTTTACAGAACTACTCATTTTTATATGAATTTTTATTTCATACAAAAATTTGACGTTGATCTGGACGTGTTAATAGCTAAACTTTAGCAAATATCCTCAACTTGACATTCTGCCAGAAACACCCGAACCTCTGAAATTGTTGATACAAAAATGTCTAGCTTACAAAGCAGAAGATCGGGTTACTTTTGACTACATTGTTGAAAACTTTGTTCCACCAGGAAGGTCAATCATAAAAACTAGCGAGGGAGAATGGAAGGAGATTACTAGACAGAAATGTGGTATAGAAAGTGCAGATAAGCAATATGAACATTATACAGCTACGGCGATTGCAAAATTTTTGAACAGAAAAGAAGATAAAAATCTTTGGAGTCATAAACAACTTATGGAAGATATTTGCAGTATGATCTAGCCTCTCCCAATGGATGATACCTTATTTCAATATTCTTCAATTATTCATCTTGAATTTCTAAACTTTTTGTTATGTTTGCGCAATAAAAATAGTTTTAATCATTAAAGACTCGTCCAGTCATGCATGTTGTCTATAGGCTATGCCCAATTACAGACAAACAGCAGACAAGTTACTGGAATAATATACAATTTAACAAATTAGAGAATCCTAACAAATCGGTTTATATCACATTTTCGGTTCTATTGACAACACCACTTTGGATAGAAGATCATAAGCTGTGAAGTTTTTCAAGGAGCTTTGAAGCGTCTCAGTTCGGGAATTTTGGCGATATCCTTCGGCAGGTAGTTCCAGATAAGCTTGGTGGTATTCATAGAGCTGCTTTTGACGGAATCGAGGTTCGTGACTGGTGTTACGAGCTCCCATTGATATCCAGTTCTATCATGGCGTCGTCGACTTTCTCTGCTTAGGGCTATCGCGTTGTCGGGTAAAGTTCAGTGGCTTCGGGTGAATTTGTGTATGACTAAAGCACGTTTCTCCATCGCTGTTTGGCTGACCGGTATCCAGTTGAGATTTTCAAGAAACCTTGAGTAGGTCGAATTGGAATCATTGGCACATAATCTTGCAGCGAATCGTTGCACTCGTTCGATAAGGCTTAGAGGCTCTTCTGCAATGGATACCAGGCTCCTATGGCATATGTCAGCATTGGTTCGATTGTGGTCTTGTAAAGCTTTTGGAAGGCTTCCTTTGGTGCCCACTTTCGGGTGGTTCTGCAAAGCGCCCCTGTGACCTGCTTGCACTTGGTCGTGATCCGCGAGACATGGTCCTTGTAACATAACTTCAAGTCCAAAAAAATCGACGCCCATGTATCGAAAGTTTTGCATTTGCTCAATAATTTCACCACCAATTCTTACTCCCAGACCGTATTGTTTGCTTGACGGGGCCAGTAGCATAGCTTTGCATTTCTCTGCGTTGATTTTTAGCGTTAAGTCGGAGTATTTGTCGAAAATCTTCTTCATGTCTTGCTCGAGTTCCTCGTGTTCCTTGACTGACAGGATCGGTTTGAGGTAGGCCATGTCGTCTGCAAACACCACATTTTGGCGTTTGTGCTGAGTTCCAGATTGAGGATATCGTCGACGTAGAGGTTGAAGAGGAGTGGGTCAAGAGTGGGCCTTGTATAACTCCAGAAGTGATCGCATATTCTCGGTTTTGTTCTTTCTCAACTCGGACATGGAATGAGCGACCTTGAAGGTATGAAGACCGGAGGCAGAACGTTCGAAATTTTAGTTGTTTCAACATTTCTACATTCTTGACTCATCTTATAATGAAATTGTAAGCTATAATGTATTATCGATTTGTTAACTAATTTTACTTTATCAGTTAAATTGCGTATAAAACGATCGTAAAAGCGCATAGCAAATATCTTAGGCTTGATTAATAATAATGCTTTCTCTTTATTCGATAAAATTAACTCTTGACTAAACAATTTTTGGGCAAGACCGATTTGTTACACTTTTCGCCTTACAAAACATTAAGTTCGTGAAATGATAGGATCAAACACTAATCTATATAAAAAAATATATAATAATCATAAAAAAATGAATGATAAAAAAAACAATTTCATAAAAGAGGTAGAAAAGTCAACGACGAAATTGTTTTTTTTATCATTCATTTTTTCATGATTATTATAAATTTTTTATATAGATTAGTATTTGATCCTATCATTTCACGAACTTAATGTAAGACGAAAAGTGTAAAAAATCGGTCTTTTTTGGCTTATCGTTTATGATGATACAGTGCTCCCTCGATATAGTGATAACCCCAGGGGGTGTCACTATATTGAGGGAGCACTGTACAGTGTAATTTGAAAGGACCCTTATATAGCTTTATTAATGCATCCCTGCGTGATTGTATTAGCGGGAAAATAAGGGGGTGACACTATATCGAATTTTAGGAGGTGTCACTATATCGAGATGTCAGGGAGCACTGTAAGAAGAAATGCTCAAAAAATTATTGATGGAAAATATTCAGGTCCAGACCCGTTATTAGAAGAGTTTAAGACTATGGTAAGAAAATTATGCAAATTTTTATGGTCATGCATGAAAAAAGATTTTGTATAGATTTATGAACGGTTAGAAGAATTGCAACTCCCTCCTGGAAAAATTCAATTATCACCGGAGCTTGATCCAATTGATTGCACAAATGATGATTTTGATTTTATTGAAAAGTTAGGTGAAGGGTCATTTGGCGAGGTTCACAAAGTGAAGCATATACCTACTGGAAATTTAATGGCAATCAAATATCAAACAATAGTGTTCGATCCCCACTCAGACGAAGCTCGAGAATATTGGACGCGTCAAAAAATTTATGACAGATTAATTAGAGAAATCACCGCATTCCGAAAAGCTTTTGTTTCAAAGTTTACGAATTTTATCCCGTCTTATTATGGAATGCTAATTCTTGAGAAATCTGTTGCATTCTGTATTGAAGTGTTAGATTTGACTGCAGAAAACTTGTATCATTGCCATAAAAATAAGAAAAGAGATGCTATCATCACCAACGATAACAGTAATTTGCTTAATCCTATTGTTAATTGTTAAATTTTTAGATGAAAGTCTTCATTTCGAAGAAAAACCACTGGCAATCGTAGCGATAAGCATTTTAAAAGCTATGCTTCATTTAAGAAATCTAAAGGCCATGCATCGAGATATAAAACCTCGGAATATACTTTTGAACTTTAATGGTGATGTCAAACTATGTGATCTAGGTCTTGTCGTTTTCCTAGAAGATTCAGCAGCCATTAGCATCCAGAGCGGTAGTAAACTTTATCTTGCGCCAGAAATTTTAAGAGGAGACTTCGTAACAGAATATCGAGTGAAGTCAGACGTATGGAGCTTGGGCATTACACTTTTGGAAATGGCACGTTTTCGATATCCTTTTAACACTGACGTATTAGAAAAGGACTTACTTTTTCAAATTATCGCTAAACCCGTGCCTATTCTGAATGAAAATGATGGTTATAATGAAGAGATGACTCACTTTATTAACCAATGTTTAATCAAAGATCCTAAACAACGTCCACACATCACTGAACTCGAAATGCTCGAATTAGCTACGAAGTTTTCGGACATTAATTTCAATCGAAACTTAATGAAAGATTTTATTTCCAATAATGTTGAGCGTTAATATTATTTTATTAGGTTTAATCAACTATAAAAATTTTATAATCGACAAATCGTTTAATATTAAACGAGAAATCTCTGTTTGTTTGTTTGTCTATTTGTGTCACCGAATTTTATAACATTAAGTCCAATCCCGTCACGACTTAAATTTTTGGAAAGAGTTATGTGAGAGAAAAAAAACGACACCAAAATCATGGGGGTACCCCCTCTGGAAAAAATTAAAAATTCAATTTTTTATTTTTGCCTTTTCATCTTAGGTATTTGGTCAGAAATGAAGACCCGTTGCCTTCATGGTGCAGTCGGTAAAGCGTTAGTTTTGATGCGCAGGTTCGGTCCCTGTCTCCGCTTAAATATTTTTGCTTTTTCAATAAATGTTTTTGTGTGTGAAAAAAATCGATTTATTTGAAAAAAACGAAAAATTGTATAGAGATTAAAAAAATTCGAAAAAATTGAAAACCACGTAGTCCCAGGTTTTCGACTAGTTCGAATAGGGCTTTTTTCTATCATGATCAAAGTTGTCAAAAGTTCCTTGACAAATTTTATCATGATAGAAACTTTAATAAATAAGGTTTCTTCACGTTTTTTGTAGCTTATTATGCCTTCTAACAGATAAAAAATTTTATCTCAAGATCTTTTAACAGAGAGGAGAGAAAAAATTTGGAAAAAAGTGACCTATTTTGCGATCTTTTTTGCAAGCTAAAAGAGGAAGTTAGTGGATGAAACCATAAAATATACAGGTTGTTTTTTGGCTCTAGTGCAGTTTGCGTGTCCAATCGGCGTTTACGCGTCCAATGAACATTTACGCGTTCAATCAAAAATGTACGCGTCCAATCAAAAGTTTAAGCGTCCAATCAAAATTTAGTACTTATGCACTATCAGGGGGAGATTCTGCATAAATTTATGCAGAATCCCCCCCCCCCTTAAGCTGAAAAAAAGGTTTTGGTTTAGGCCTTTGCCCCATTGTCCCCTTGAATACGGGCCTGCTTATGACTAACAAGGGATGTTTTAGACATGTAAAATCGATTTTTTTTTCTTCTAATTTTGGCAGAAAGATGTTGGACATACTTTACTTGTTATAAATATGTTTTTGGTTTGGGTGTCTGAAGCTTTGTTGCGGAGATATTGACACGAATACTTTATACAACTCAACTTGATATTATTTTGTTAAGACTCTTAAATTTAATTAAGTATGGCCGAGTGGCAAGTGACTCACTTGATATTCGAAAGACGTCTGGTTCGATTCCCTTGTGCGTAAATTTTTTTGCATTGTTCAAATTTTTTATTATTTTTCATTTTTCTCCGCAACGAAGCTTCAAACACCCAAACCAAAAACATATTTATAACAAGTAAAATATGCTCAACAACTTCCTGCCAAAATTAGAAAAAAATCGATTTTACATGTCTAAAAGGTCCCTTGTTAGCATGAATTTTCAAAAATTGTTGCAAAATCGACATTTTCATGAAAACAAGATGAAGAAGGCGTTTTCGCGCTTCGGGAGTGCACACAATCGATTCCTCACATCAAATTACCCCTATATAGATCATATCAAGAAAAAATTTTTTTGACGGAGATTGACCTATTATCTGCACCCCCTCTTTAATACAAAAATCAACGTTGTAAAAAGGTGTAAAAAAATAATTTCTACGTTATTTTATTATTAACAATAGCACAGAGCGTACTTGGGCAAGGGGTACTGTACCCCCCCCCCCTAATTCGTCGTATCGGGGGAAAAATTAATGGACCAATTCTTATTTTGACGGCGAATACGTCCAAAACATATATACGAATTCGTATTTGACTACGATTTCGTATTTCCAATTCGTAGGGTCCAAAAAAAAGTCGTATACGAATTCGTATTTCGACTTTTTCGCCTGTCGACTTTTTTTTGGCCGACAGTAACCTTTGGGACAATTCGTATTTTGGGGCCCAGTACCCCCTGCTTGCCCATGTATGGCACAGAGGTTATGGATTGTGGAACTTTTTGGTTATAATTATGGCCCCACTTGTTCCTTTGCTAAGGGTCGAATCGATTTTTTTTATACCAAAAATCGATTTTTTACCACTCCTCTAGGGGTAAATCTGCTGATGCTAAGTCTGCTGATTTTTCAGAAAAGTGTTGATTTTGAGACGTCAAATTTGGCAAAATGCTGATTTTTCAGTGTCAAATCTGATTGTTGAGATGCAAAATTTTGTCAAATTTATAAGAAATATAATGGAAAATTAGCATTTTGCTCTTCCTAAAATCTGATTTTTGAAGTCAGATTTGCTGATTTTGAACAAATGTTCTTGGCATCCCTGTCATTAATCCACAATATGGTTTGAAATATGCAATCAGTGTTAAATTTATGAAGTGAGATACGAATCGGATTTAGCGAATGTTAGGAGCAAAATTAATCATAAAACGCATCATAAAACTCTGTCTGTCTTTGTTATAAAGTTCTGCGTTTCTCAACTTTTATAAGGTTATCTATGTTCGTTTTTTGCTCGGGTTTAGAATTTAAGTGATGGGCAAGAATGCAACATCCTCTGAAAAATATCCTCGTATTTTTCTAAAGAGGCAGAAAACTTGTTTTGGAGTTATTACATTTTTACTCATGCCGAATGTGTTGCAAAACATGAGAAATAGGCCAGTTGAATACAATGCCTATCACGTATAAAAAAAACATGCAGACGGCCAGACTGAGTGCAAGGGCCGGCTTGGCTGGGCCGTGGTCGGGCCTGAAGAAAGTTGCGGCTTATGGGGCTCAAAGGTCGGCCGTTTCAGACCTAATCAACGACTAAGACGATTGGTGTGATTTTTGTTTTTTGAACATATAGTTCTTGTTACTTAGTCAAATTCATATTCTCATTGTTTTAAATTTCACTATTTGTTTTTTTTAAATAATTTATTTTTCAATTTATGTTAGAGAAAATGTATGATAGGGCTCTAAGTGAGGTGTTAGAGAAAAACAGAAGGCGCTATCAGACAGAGCAGCAGCCGTTTCTTAGGATAGAAAAAGGTAAGAAAAATTGATGCGAGTAAAGATCAATGAGCACAAATGATAGTGCCATAAAGCGAGAGATTTTCACACTTTAATGATTTTAATTTCTCAAGCTATATAGGTAAAGTATGGAAGGATTGAAATACGCAAAAACTATATTAGGGCTAAGATAATTTAAAATTTCGCAGACAAACATATTTAAGACAAACATATAGTTATGTTAAAAGACCAGTCCAGTAGAAAAAAAAGTTGACATTTTTGGTATATTCAGAAAGTTGATGAAAAATGGAGCATTTTTTGTTTTTACGGCATGTTCTAAATCGTTGTAGTTTTCGAGATAATTGTGTGTTAAGTTGGCGATTTTTGAAATTTTCTATCAGGTACATGTTTTCGTTGTAATACACAAAATTTTAAAAATCGCCAATTTCACACGCAATTACGTCAAAAACTACAACGATTCAGAGCATGCCATAAAAACAAAAAATGCTCCATTTTTCATGAACTTTCCAACTATATACAAAAATAGCAACTTTTTTTCGAGAGGAGTGGTCCTTTAATAGGTAAACTAGACGGAAGACAAAATTGTGATATTGATCGAACTGATAAGCCATATAAAGAAAACAACGCGATACGACGACGCTTCGAGCATGGATCACATGTATTGGCAGGCAAAAGAATAAATTTTCTGTATTATTTTCTAGACATGTCTCCTAAGAAACATCTTATTCAGCAATGGTCTTCCATGCTATTGATGATATTGGTTGGATTTCAGATTATTGCCCTATTTCAAACTCATAGCCTAATTTTCCGACTTACTCTATGCGATACGATTCTCTTAGTTATTGTGCATGGGTATAGATGGATGGACAATTCTTTACCAGGTCTTCAATTGTTTCTGAGATTAGCTGCACTGGTTACATTCGAGGCATTGATCTTTGTCAATTCAACACATGCACTGGAAATGCTTTTTTGTCCTGAATCACATATGCACTTTTCGAGTAAGAGAAAATCCTCAAACATTATACAGGGTGGCTCAAATGAACCCGACACCCCCCCCCCATTCGAAATATCTATCGTTTTTAATCAAAAAACTGATTTGAAAATCATTTTTCCGGGGGTAATTTGATGTGAAGAATCGATTGAGCGTATTTTCGATGCAAGAAAAATTTGGTCCGATCCTGATTCAGGCAATTTTTGTTCAAGCATGAAAACACAATTGCTGATTCATGCGATTTTCGCTTCAATTTTCACATTCCCTCCATGAACCAGAGTCAAGGAAGCATTTTCACGGTTCTTTAATGCGCGCAATCATTTATTTGCATAAAATTACCCCAGGGAAATTATGTTTAAACAAAAATCTTCCCGATCCTGAATCAAGAAAAGGTGAGATGTATTGAAACGAAAATTACCTGAATCAGCGTTAGGCAAAATTTTTCATGCAGGTTTGCGATTAATAACTACACGGTTAACTACCCGCAGCCGACTCTTTAATTTTAACTCGATTCTAATTTCAGAATTGGTCGTCGCGACTGTTATCCTAGATATCTTAATCAAAAGCTTGCTGCTGACCACGAAACAAGTGGATGACCTATTCTTAAAGTTTTATCAGCAAATCATCCTACACTTCTTAACTTCCACTATATTTCTCATTGTCACCGTCTTGAACTTCATATTCAGCCAAGAAAATAATCATCATAACATGACACTGATCGA
This sequence comes from Acrobeloides nanus, assembly GCA_900406225.1. NCBI lineage: Eukaryota > Metazoa > Nematoda > Chromadorea > Rhabditida > Cephalobidae > Acrobeloides > Acrobeloides nanus. The sequence goes on along the minus strand of OZJO01016056.1, from coordinate 11,029 downwards.
CCAAGAAAATAATCATAACATGACACGTACCGACCAAGAAAATAATCTTTACATGACAATGATCGACCCCTACCTAACACTATTTATAGCATTCACTCTGTCTCTAATAATGATACCTACAGGTAGGAACAGCATAAAAACGGAAATAGGAGACATCCTATTTTACGGGACGGGGCCCCCGCACGGTGTACAAAGTCTACTTTACGGGGCGAATTTCAAATGTGTCGGTAGATAATTTTTTGACGTAGAAATTTCCTTACTGCATGATTAGTGCAACGCTGCAAAAACAAGGCGGCGGAATTTTTTATTCTTGCATATATACCAGTATATTTGTTTTAGCCTATTTTTGACCCCATGGACCCACTATTTTAAGGGATTTTTTATAGAGAAATTCTAGAACATTAATTCTTTTATTTAAATGATATTTTCCGAACAACCTAATATAAGCAAAAATTCTTATTGTAGGCTTTGCTTCAGATATTAATCTAACTTTTTACAATGAAAGTTGAAAAATGATGGGTGGACGCTCATGTACGGGGGTTCCTATTTTCCCTGACTATCACTAATTAAGACACTCATTTTTAGCGTCTAATTATATGCCATATATATTCGGAGATACACCAAAAGATTTTGATATAGACCAATTTAAAGAAGATATAGCCAAAAAGGTAGGTTTCCAAATAAACAATCTATAAATAAGCTATGCTTTTAGTATGAAAACGTGCGCTGTTTACATATCCATGTGTTTCGAAAATGGTTGGACCGATTCGACATTTTTATGCACATAAGCATTAGAAATGATATGAATCACGAAAAATGGATGGAAGCTATGCAAGCCGAACTTCAAAAAATTCAACAAGAGATAAGAAGTGTTCTTAAAAAAGCTGGAGCAGAGAAAGTCACTATTCAACCTCACTTTTTGCAATCAAATTTAAATTGGAGCACTTGTATTAATAAGGAATGTGAACTTAAACAACTTTCATGCTGTAAATATTAAAATAATAAATATTAAAAAATAGTAGTATACAAAAAGGTTGAAACATCTTTTAAAGATAGTGCCCCTGTATTTTAAAATTTAAAGTCACCAAAACCAGTGTATCTGGATTTAGATTATGGATGTTACAACGCCTCCAAAAGGAAGGAAGCCTTTTTTTTGACACCGCTACCCCTTTTTTGAAATAAAACCTCCTTTTTTAAGATGTAACTTTTTAGGGCTAAAAATGGCTATTTTTGCCTTAAAAATAGCATTTTAGTTTTAAAAATGACTAAAAACGGCATTTTTTGGCTAAAAACGCATTCTTTTTGGAGATTTGTTGCCTCCTTTTCTAAAAATGAGTGTAACATCCCTAATTTAAATACAATTTTAAGCTTAAAATACGAGGCAATCTTTCAAAGGATGTTGCATTCTTGCCTATCACTTAAATTATAAAACCGAGCAAACAACGAACATAGATAACCTTATGAAAGTTAACATGAGATATTAATTCTAATCTCTTGTAGGTCTGTAAACTTTTAAGAAGTCAACTTTTCTGAAGTATACTTTTCGGAAGTATTTTTCACAAACAGACGATTTTCTCCACTTTCCCGTGGTTAAAGGTACTGTGCACGCATGAACAAGTTGGTCGCGGATTTTTCGTCTCAATAATATAAAAAAGAATTTTTTATTTGACCACGAGAATTGGAAAAAACTGTCTGTGAAAAATACTTCCGAAAAGTTTACAGACCTACTTGTTAAGTGTAAAATAATCATACTATGATTTTTTAATACCTATTTCCAAAGATTATACGAAAAAGGAAATGACTCGATTTTAACGAGTTTTGTAATTAAAATGAAAAAATTATGAAAACATTTATTTAAAATTGTCATTCTATTCTTACCAGGCAACTATGCCGGCCTGTCGGCCGGTGCGTCGCCTTGTCCAAATTGCTACGCTGTAATATGTCGCTTTTACAAGATTTGTTTTGTGCGACATAAAAAAATGTTAGCAATTTGCGACTTTAGATTCCGCACAAAAAAAGTCAAAAATGACCAAAATTTCCTTTTTCACAAAAAGGTCTAAAATTGTCCATTTTTTCTACAAAAATTGTAATTTCCTGAGCATTTTCAGCTTTAAAACAAGCATTTCTCAAAAGTTTCGACTGCGGCGATGATTTTTCCTTTAACTAAAGTTTTTCACCAAATTTTTCCATTTTTTAACAAAAATTAACAAAAAAGCCTTTAACGTTTTTTTAAACCAAAAATTCGCCATTTTCAACATACAAACAAGTATTTTTTAAATTCGCCTGCGGCGATGGTTTTTCATTAACTCAAAGATTTCAACTAAGTTTTCGTCGAGAATTTCTGGGCGTTTTCAGCAAATGATTTTGTTTAAATTAGGTTTTCCAAACAAAAAAATTTTCGCTCCGACAGACGCAAAAAACAGGGAGTTTAAAAAGATTTTTGAAATTTATTTATAAAAACTCGAAAAAATTGCCTTGGCCCCCTTATGTTTTTATCACAAATTTTTAGATAATTTTCGAAAAAAAATCAACTTTTTGATATGCTTGAACGCAGCCTGATTAACTTATAACGAAAACGGATTTATACACTCATATCCCAAATAACTATTATCAAAATGGATTTTCATAAAACGTAACAATGAAGAAATCTATCAGATATGTATACAAGATCATAGATAAAAATGGTGTAGGTCATACACAATGACGTAGCCAGAAATTTTTTATGAGGGTCCCTACCAGGAAAATTTCCCAATTTGGTCATCTTATATTTTCGAAAATTTTGGGCAAAACATAAGGGGGAACCCAGGCAATTTTTTCAAGCTTTTCAACAAATTACAAAAATCATCTTGGTCCCCTATTATGTTTTTTCGCGCCGATAGGCGAGAGAATTTTTTGACATTTCTTATATTAAAGAAAACACACTCACTAGACCGCGCCCCTATGCCCACGTCACTGGTCATACAAGAGGGAAATTAAAGATTACCTAATTCATATTCCTCTTTAATATAAAGTAATCCAAACGTCTGAACAAAAGATTTAGTTAAGAAAGATCATAAACACATATCTGATCAAATAAACAAAAACTAATTCAACAATAAAAATAATTCTATCATTTGTTCATTTCTAACGTTTCAATCGATTCGCCAGTTTACCCAATATTGGATCAAGAATTTGTGCACCAAATACGGATTCTTGTGGTCGATACAATTCATATTCCTCTTCATCTATTTCTCCGGACGCAATTCGACTCTCTTCTTTATCGACGAGTTCCCTTTCGAATTTATATTTGAGCGGTTCTGGTTGCGTGTTGTCTTCCATGTTTTGCAGTAGTCGGACAGCATCATTCAATTCCAAACATCTCCATTCGGCTTCTTCTAATGAGAGAGTAAATTTGAAATACTTCTGCTTGATATATTCATGGCGATTCGGATCGTGGGGCAAAAAGTAAGATCTATAAAAATGATTTAAAATTGAATTGGGAGACCCTCACATAAAATGAAAAGGGGCTATTCAAGTCTGGGGGCTTTTTTTACCCCTATATAGTGTATTTTCAAAAAAATTGTTGACGTTTTCACTTCGGCATTTTTATTCCTGTTAAGTACGTCCTCTGACGTAGTAGTTCCAAAATTTCCAAATTGTGTTCACCTCGTTGTAGCCCCAGACTTGAATAGCCCCAATGAAACCATACCCTTTAGCTAATTCAATTAATATAGCTCGCTTCAATTTCAAGCCCAACTTAGAATCGATATCAATATCGGGAGTTTNAAAAATTGTTGACGTTTTCACTTCGGCATTTTTATTCCTGTTAAGTACGTCCTCTGACGTAGTAGTTCCAAAATTTCCAAATTTTGTTCACCTCGTTGTAGCCCCAGACTTGAATAGCCCCAATAAAACAATACCCTTTAGCTAATTCAATTAATATAGCTCGCTTCAATTTCAAGCCCAACTTAGAATCGATATCAATATCGGGAGTTTCAAGCAGATAATAATCCAGACCGAAATGCTTGTCAATTAATCTCCTGCAACGCTCGGTGACACTGAATTTCATGTATTTATCCAAAATTTCAGAGTACAAAATGGCATATTTCACATCAGGAAAATATAAACGCGGAACCCAACGGCGTGGAAGAACCTTCTTTCTCGTCAGAGGCTTTCCCTCTCTGTATCCTTTGACTATTCTTTCACCACCCCAAAGGCCCACATCTTGTTCAGGGCAACGATAACCAACAATAGGTACATTCTGAAAGAAAAATTAGAACATAAACAAAAAAAGGGCACTAAGATAGTACACAAATCAAATTTGATGAATTTTTCACACGAAATTTGGATTTTTAATGCACATTTTTGAATTTTGTAATGTGTAAAAATTCGTTAAAATTTGTGAGGTGTGTACCGTCCTAGCGCCACAAAAAAGTATAAAAAATACCTCATGACTAATTTCAACTTTACGTTTTGGATCCCATGAAAGACTGCAATTTGGAGGTCTATAATGAACAGGCGCAGCATCAGCTAGAACCATATTCTTCCAATACCATTGTTGATAATGTAAAGGAAGACGATGAACAATGGAATCTTTATTGTCCCATATATCTTTATTTCGACGAATACGCTCGGCTTTGTCCCATGTTATTACAGTTCTTAGTTTTGAAGATTCAGTCAACTTTATTAATTTTTTTGCAAGAGACATTCCACCTAAAAATAAAAACAGTAAGCAATATAGAAAAATTATTATCAAAGTAAATTTTTGAAGAAAAAAGGATCTTCAATAAGGTTGACGGGTAAATTTTTCACAAAAAAGTTGCGTTTTAAGCAAAACATTTTGCGTTTTTTACAGGACCAAGGCAATTTTTTTAAAAATTTTTCATTTCCCGATTTCGGAACTTTCTCGCCGTTTCCCGTCAACCTTAATCTTCAATAAAGAAAACAAAATTCTATATTACAAATGACAAGTTTTCGTTTCGATACTTTATCTAATACGGCTCAAGAAATGATGGAATTAGTAAAAGTAGTTAAAAAAACGGGGTCAGACAAGGGGTGCTAAGGGCCGTGTCCCCAGTCCATGGGCCCACATGTATTTCTCTAAGAGAAAAATTCTGAAGCCCATCGAAATCATATCCCGAATAGTCATATCTAAGGGTTTTTCTATGCAAAAAACACGAATCTGATGTTATTTTTACAAAGGGGGGGGGTCAAAAGTATTGACATTTCAAAAACGTATTGTCTCGACAATTCTGGACGAGATTTTTTATCCCCTTAGGTAGTACCCCGTGAGGATCAAAAAAGGTGCTCGGCCTTCGGCACGTTGAGCCGGCGTTATGTCTAGGGTAGAAGTTGGAGCGGTTACTCCAAAAGGTCCCATGGTTTGGTGGTACTGAGCTTGTCTCAGGCGCACCTCAAGGCAGGTTCAAACCCGCTTGAGACCAAAAGATTTTGCCTGGTAGTAACATCCTCTTCGGATGGTCAGAACTGTTGCGAGTTCTTTCAATCCAGCTTATAGAGGGCACAAGGTCCGAAGTAGCCGGTTCTCTAGAAAGCTCGGCATTACAGGCATCGAGTTCCGAGCGATTGCCTGCGGCACTCGGCTTTCGGCCTCGCCTTCCGAGTGATTTCCTGAGGCGCTCTGCCTTCGGTCTCGCGTCCCGATTGTCTATGGCGCTCAGCCTCGCCTTCCAAGAGATTGTCTATGAATCCATGATGATTGAATATAGGTTTTTTATTTCGTCCCTCTTTCGTAGGGGTCCTCGTGAGGTTAAAATTCCTTCAGATTCGTGTTCCCCATGCCCGAAAACCCCCGAGTACACAAAATTAACCATTTTGGAGCCATTTGAAATTCACGTATTTTTGCCCCTAGGTTTTATCGAAAAATCGATTTTGACTCCTTTGATGACTTTTCCCGGGAAATTGATGTTCTATAAAGTTGTTCCTATAAAAATTTCACGTTGAAATGACCTCGAGGTCAAAACACAGCGTTTTTTATGACTCGGCGAGACAAATAAAATGACACCAAAGTCTCGCCGAGTCATAAAAAACGCTTTATTTATTTTTTCTAAATGTTCAAAGATTTTGAATTTTATAATGATTTATTAAATCGTTTCAATAAACAATTTGATTGATCAACAAGCTCTTTGTTTCAATGTTCAAACTCGTTTGAAAATTTTTTCGCAATTTTGTTTCACTCATCACTTTTTTACCGTTAGATTTTCAAGTAGTGCCGTAAAAGCAAAAAATGCTTCAAATTTTGATCTCTATCACATGGCATCAACTCCCGAAAAGTGGACTGGTTCTTTAAATGTCTGTTAAATTTGTTTATTCATTTATCAAATAAACAATAAAAACTGGCTTAAAGTTCTTATTGTACTGTTATAATACAATAAATATGAATGGTTGGAAAATATTATGTCGAAAATTTAAAATGATTCTAAAAAGGATCTATTATAGATAGATTTTTTATATCGCAAGAAAGCATAAAAGTGTAACAACAAAGATTATAAACCGTTTATGAAGTTCCTAGGATAAGTGCAACAATCATTCCATACAGTCCCAATACCTAAAATGATATAATAACTAATAGAAAACGTAATTTGGTTTTTCATTTATTAACACGGGAATACTCCTTCAAAATTCCGGTATATTCTGTTATTTTCAGCTATTCTGAGCAACATTCAAAAAAAAATTTTGAAAAAAAGTTGTTATAAAAAAATTCTATGTTAAATTATAAGCAATAATTAAAAATCACGATTTTTATCGTGAACTTGGCTCAGTGGTAGTGCTCCAAAATTCTAGTCTAAGGATCTCGGGTTTAAATCCCACTTGAGTCGATTTGATTTTGCTTGCGAAAAAAACAATGTTAGACAAATTTTTTCTAAAAAACTTTTTGGAATGTTGTTCAGAATAGTTTAAAATAACAGAATATACCGGAAATTTGAATATTCCTGTGTTAAGAGTCGTGTTTGAGCATGGCAGGGTTAATTTAATTAACTTTTATGAAGCCAAGAACAAGACAAACATTTTGTTTCTTGAATAGGCAAAGGGTGTTAAGCGTTCTACCCCACCCAGCAAAAATACTCACTTCAGAGAAAATAAGAATGAGAATCATGCCGACAAAAAGTCTCGGTTGTTGAGCAGTTCCTCTGACACCAGCATCACCGACAATACCAATGGCATACCCTGCACCAAGACCACAGAGCCCACACGTGAGACCGGCGGCTAGATGTGCAAAGCCTTTGTCAAGGGTATATCCGGCGCTGGCTGCTGTCACTTTTCCTTTCAATACCATTGCAACGACAAGCCCGTAAATACCAATAATACCTAAATGTATGCATATGAAGGCAAAATCTTTTGGAACTAGGTGTCGATTATCCCACTGAACGTGAAATTTTTCGAAAAATTTTTTTCATCATCTGGAATTGATCCCTTAAAATTACCCTCTAGGGGTAATTTTATCCGAATTTCACATTTCCGAGACCTGAAAATCTTTCCCTCAATCAAAAAATGGCTATTTATACACATTTTTGACAAGAATCACATGCATAAATAGCCTTTTCTTGATTCGGGGAAAGATTTTCAGGTCTTGGAAATATGAAATTCGGATTCCCCGCATAAAATTACCCCTTGAGGGGTCAATTCCAGATGATGAAAAAATTTTTTTTCGAAAAATTTCACGTTCAGTGGAAACCTAATCGATACTAGTTTTTCCAAATCTTTTATTTACATACCCGCCATAATAACTGGAATAACAGATTTCATAATAAGCTCAGGTCTCATTACACCCATCGAACAGATTCCAACTGCAGATTTAGCAGTTCCATAAGCAGCACCAAAGACGGTAAATATCTGCGCAGAAGCAGCTCCAATATAACCAAAGAAAGGGGCATAAGCGGCTTGCTCAGCTTGTGCAAGATCGTACGACATATTTATAAGAGATAGATTTGTTTTCTTTAAAAAGCTAAAAAATATAGTACTGGGATGCTAACACGCTCGGAGGGGTGATTGTGCATCCGAGCTGTAAAATGGACGTTCATAAAGTTGGCACGAAAAGTTGACACGATAAAGTTGACAAGATAACGTTGAGAACATACCGTCTTGACAGCGACAAGTCTTGTCCACTCGTTCGTTATCTGCCTTGACCGCGAACAAACCTTGTCCGTCTTGACAGTGGACAAGTCTTGTCCGTCTCATTCATTGTCCGACCGTTATATACCGCATGTCCGGACACGGATATCCGTCTGTTGTCCGGACCAAGGGCGCATCCCTGGTCCTGGCCATCACTAAGATAAGTATACAACTTCGATTTTTATGCCTTGTCTGATCTTAACGATACCCGGGGATTTTTGTACCGTTCTTCATAAAATAATTTTTCTAGATTTTTGGCGAAGAAACTGGATAAATCTGGGGTTGGACACTTCATGCCCTTTGTGTTAGTATAAAACCACCAATTTTATACGTTTAAATAAATTGTGATTGGTAGAATAATTATTGAAAAACTATGACTAATAAACGAAGATAATTTCAAAAAGTTTCGCATAACGGATGGATAGAAAATCAGCGGCCATTCGACTCTGCACAGAGAGCAGCCGTCAATCGATAGAGATTTTAGGTCAACTCGTGATGATGGAAAAACAACCAAAAAAGTGTCGAGTTGGACCGCAAACATTATTGTTTGAAAACAATTTTGTGATTCATTCAACCAAGAATGTAAGCAATATTGCTATGTAACAATGAGAATGATAAAAAAATTATGATGCATAAATTTTGCTTCTTAGAGACTTTCATAAGCTTCTGGAAAGCTATGAAATGAGTTGTTGAAATCTAACACAAAAATGAAAAAAAAGAACGAAAGCCTGGATTTGAATTCCTGAAAGAATTTTAAAAAAAATTATTCCACCGCCAATCGATAGAGCGCATCGAAAAATGGTAGTACTCCAATTTTCGTGAAAACATTTCTCTTTTTTTGAGGAAATTTAGTTACAAGTTGGCTAACAAGGAAACCGCAAGGTCTGCTACAAAAAATTTTCACCGAAAACAAGCGTAAGCGATAGGAGCAGCTCAAAACGGTATAATATGTCAAAATTTTGGTCCCATATGTCGTTTTTATCGAGATAAAAAAAGTAAAGTTATGACGCAAAAACAAATCGACGCACCAGGGAGTCGAACCAGTGTCGATTAAATGCAAAGCAGGAATACATCCACTGCACCATTGGTACTTGTTTTCAATGTAAACAAACTTTTGATATATAAAATTTTTAAATGCGAAATATTTTTTTACTCAAAAACTACTTTTATATCAAAAGTTTGTTTTCCATGAAAATAAGTAGCAATGGTGCAATGGATGTGTTACTGTTTTTGGAGTTAAACGACACGGGTTCGACTCCCTATTGAGTCGATTTGTTTTTGCATCATAACTTTATTTTTTTATCTCGATAAAAACGGCCTATGGGAACAAAATTTTGACATATTATACCGTTTTGAGCTGCCTCCTATCATTTATACTTGTTTTCGGTGAAAAATTTTTGTGACAAACCTTGTGGTTCCCTTGTAAGCTTCGGTCAATTTATGCAAATTTCGATCATTTTTATCAAACTGAACTAAATTTCCTCAAAAATGAAGAATATGTTTTTCACGAAAATTGGAGTACTATCGTTTTTCGATGCGCTCTATCGATTGGCGGTGGAATTTTTCGAAAAATTCCTTCAGGAATTCAAATTTAGGTTTGCGGTATCCCAGTAGGTTGGGACTATCATTGATTTGAGGATTTCTCGTCATCCAATCGGTCATTTTCGATGCGGTTTTTTGTAGGTGAAAGCTCAGGCAATTCTGCTTCAAATCCTATAAAAATATTCAAAATTCGCATTTTCAGATATGTGAATTTTTCAGTTTGAAGTTTTGAAAGCAACTTTTCTCCTTCTTCCCAAGAAGGTATAGATTTGATTTGAACATAATCTAATAGCTTAGTGATGCCCCAACAACATAAAAAACCGTATCAAAAAATCTTTTAACAGTGATGAGAAATAGAATTGTCAAAATTGAGAAAAAAAATGATAAGAAATTTAAGGTTGTGGAACGACTTGGCCTCAGTGGCGCCGAAGGTTGAGTGTGTGACTGTTGCCCGAAAAGACGCGGGTTCGATACCCAGCTTTATCGCTTGGTTTTTGCCCAAAAAATTGGTCTCAATTTTGACAATTCTATTTCTCATCACTGTTAAAAGATTTTTTGATACGACTTTTTTACGTTGTTGGGGCATCACTAAGCTATGAGATGATGTTCAAATCAAATCTCTACCTTATTGGGAAAACGGAGAAAAGTTGCTTTCAAAACTTCAAACTGAAAAATTCGCATATCTGAAAATGTGAATTTTGAATATTTTTATAGGATCTGAAGCAGAACCATCTGAGCTCTCGATAGTCCCAATCTACTGGGACACCCTGTATTAGACATTTTTCCTTAATTCTAGGTAAAATAAGAGATATAGCCGAAAATTTTTTCTGGCTTTACACGGCTGATTTAATTGAATCAGGTTCGGTGGTGATATTGAAACGTTTGATGAAACATTAGGAAATTCAAAAATTTGCCGATTCGACACTTTCCTGTAGTCAAAATTCAAAAATTTCTTCGAATTCGTATTTCCGATACCCGAAAACCCCCGAGTACAAAAAATCAGCCGATCGCCCAAGCGAAAAAACCGATTTTTCAAAAAATCCTCAAAATCGGGTGATTTTTTGTACGCGGGAGTTTTCGTGTATGCAGGGAACACGAATTCGAAGAAATTTTTGAATTTTGACTGCAAGAAAGTGTCAAATCGGCAAATTTTAAAATTTTCTAATGTTTAATCAATCGTCTCAATATCACCATCAAACCTGATTCAATCAAACCACCCTTGTAAACTCAGAAAAAATTTCGATAGAAGATAGCAAAAGATTTCTTACTATACCATACTAATAGATCGATTTTCACATAGTAAACTTGATTCGAAATCGTATTTTAAGGAAAAGTATAAAGATAGTAAAAAATTAGCATAAAGATGGTAGAAAAC
>OZJO01016053.1:0-18349 GCA_900406225.1 Acrobeloides nanus | reverse complement strand
TAAATGATTAGCAATGGATTTGAAGAACTAGTTCACTCGAAAAAAAGTTGCCAATTTGTGTTGATATTATGAAAATTTATGAAAAATGAAAATTTCTCCATGAAAATTCATGGAGGAGCACTTTTTGTTTTTACCAGAAAATTCTGTGATTGTTACTGTTGAAGAGAGAGATTATTGCATGTAAAGTTGCGATTTTTTTATTACAACGAAAACATGCACATCAATATCATTTCCCTGATTCAATCAAAGCTGTTTATTGGAACTTTTTTTTGATCAAACATTACAAATTTCAAACTTTTTCTGTTTTAAAGGACTTTCAAATTTTTTAAAAGGACCTTAAATGTTTTTAAAGATTCCAAAAGAGCATGACCACAGTTGCACAACCCCAGTACACCGGGTAAAATTCGACCGGGGTAGGTCATGGGGTAGGGAGGGGTGGGTTATGAGGTGGGGAGGGGGTAGGTCATGGGGCGGAAGGGGGTAGGTCATTGGTCCCCGACGTCAGGGACCGATTTTTTTTTTAGAAGGTCTAAAAAAAAGGTCGCCAAACTGCGGAGGGGGGGGGGGGGGCCATAAAAACAAAAATTTTGGACCGNGGTCTATGCAACTGTGAGCATGACCGTATTTACTTACAAAAAATCATGAAAAATGGATTTATACTTTTCATTTGTAAAAAATTATGTGAAATAATAAGCAATTTTAAAATTTCTTTTGAATGGCTAAGATGGCTCAGTGGTAATTCTCTCGGCTTCGATTCCAAAGGTAGAGGGATCGAATCCCACTTGCGACGAATTGATTTTGCCGCAAAATATCATGTTAATTCAAAACGCTCTATGTCGAAAAATATGAATTCTTTTTTCATGTGAATTTATATTTTTCGACATAGAGCAATTTTGGGTGCAATCACTCATCACCCATGGATGAATCATCATACTAGGTGATATCACACAATGACCTAATCATCAAGCAAGGGACAATGGATGGGTGGTGGGTGATGGAATCTTTTCGCCCCTAAGACATCACTGAACTAGAAATTTTCAAAGTACAAAAAGTGAAAAACTTGTCACTGGCTTCAAATATGCGAATTTGGTCACGGTATAATTTGTTCTTAGTGACAGAAGTAACAAATTTGACACCAATAGTTTTTAGAACCGAGAGACAGAGCGCCGAAGGCACTCAAGGGCTCGGCCTTCGGCCTCGCTTTGATGCCAAAGATTTTTTCGAATTTTTTAAAATTTTTTTGATTTTTTTCAAATTTTAGGATTTTTCGATCCTCGGAGAGCAAAATTTTTTTTCTAACTTTTTTTATTCGATAGACAAGCAAACAGACATTTCTTGTTTAATATTAAAAGATAAAATTAACTTTTCAGTTGTTTGCCGTTTCAATACGAACCACGAATAACTTTTCTATTTTACGATTCTATTATTTTCTAATAGACGATTCTAATATTCTCTAATAGCACGATTCTATTATATTTTCTCCAATCTCATCGTTAACCTCTTTGTAAAAAATTTATCACATGTATTTCTTATCACACTTTTTGTACACACAAAATAAGACACAATAAATTTAGTCAATAAAAAAGGTTAAACAAAATGCAACAATTTATGAAGTTTAACATTCACTATCAGCATATTGCTCTTGTGAAACAGAGTTATCCATGGGAATGGATTCGTTGTTGTCCAATAATAATAGTTCATCCCAGATGTCCACAAATTCGGTCGTAAAAACTTTGCCTATTATACGGAATTCATAGAGTAGTAATTGAAGCTCCTTAATTTACTCATTTTTATGATGGAACAAAAATTTAGCTTACAAGGAACCATCCCGAACTGTTAGGTCAAAACCTATACCCTAATAAAAATTTGTTAGAGATGTGATGAACTGAGTCCTAGTACCCCTTCCCCCCCCCCAGCGCCTCTTTTCATATCCAGAATTTTAATCAAAATTCTTACTGTAATATCGTTAAGTAAACTCAAAACATTGGCGAATTTCACGCCAGAATTTTCAGCTCCATATGTATTGCTGATATTTTTAAGATACTCGTCGAATAAAAGGCGTTTATGTATTTCGATTTCATCATTGAAAAGTGATTGTTTTTCACCTAAAAATTTGGATTGGATTTCCTAGCCATAGCTCGGTTCCAGAAACAAATCGAGCGGCTTGCCTGCAGATGGTTTCTAAAACCTGCCCATGTAAATAGCAATGCCCTTCCTAATTTTATGGTCATAAACTGAGACCGAGCACCTATGGCGCTCTCGGGATCTCCGAGAGACGGCGGCTTCAAAGTGGCAAACACCATGCCAAAACGTGGCATTTTTTTGGTTGAAAATCGAAATTTTTGCTCAAAAATCGAATTTTTGATCAAAAATAGAAATTTTTGCTCAATATCGAATTTTGTTCACAAATCAAGAAAATTCTGGCCTCCCCCCTGCCCTCTATATAAACAGGCATTCATCAAAAAATTTTCGAATGTGGCGATGGTTTTTTGACTTAACTCAAGGATTTCAACAAAACTTTCGTCGAAAATCAAAATGTTCTATGCATGTTCTTATTAAAAATAAATGTTTTTCAACAAAAAATTTAATGCTTGTCGGCGCGAAATAATATAAGAGGACCAAGGTGAGTTCGAAAATTTTTTGAAAAATTAGAAATGGGTACGGGGGTCGTCCGTACAATTGGCCCAAACTGTATATAGATAAGCTTACATTCTTGTGAGAACATCATGTAAGATAATACAGCAATGTCGATGTCTCGAAACTCATACTTAATTAATTTCATAGAAATTGAACGCATTTTATCCAAATATTGATTATGGAGTCTAAAAAGGTGAATTTGAATTGAATCACACTATAGTTATAGGCACACATGGACAAAGGGGGGGGGGAGTCTCCCCCCCCCTAACCAATCCGGCAAAAAGGCCAAAAAGTAGGACCAACCCGGCATCGGAGCGGCCGGGTTGGCTCTTTTTTTTTTGGTCCTCAAAATTTTGAAAAATTTTTCAAAAAAAAGCATAAGGGGGGACCAAGGCAAATTTTTGAAAATTTTAGACCCAACCTAGCACCAGACCCCCCTCTCCCCCCCCTGTTTGTCCACCTATGGTCGTGATACGTGTCATGACACGCATAATGACGAGTATCATGATGTGCGTCATGACACGCACTATAACGCTGAGTCATGACGCTGAGCATGTGTGGACACTAAAGGGTGAGTTTCGTTCGAAAAAATCAAGAAATCTTTTTTGACCCGATATAAAATCATAGCGCATCAGAGCAACTACTCCTAAGACCTTGTGCATGTATGGTAAAGGGACCTAGAAAAAAATGTCTCAAAATTTTTTGAAGCTAAAAGCTCTAGAGCCTTATTTTCAACAGATCTAAAAAGGTACCCAACTTCAAAGCTACATAAAAAATATTTTTTGCATTTTTTCAAAATTTCTCACATTGTATTATTAGAACCGATAGAGCTCTACAAAACGTAAAAAAATTATTCGAATTCGATTTAAATTGACCGAGAATCGTACTTTCAAAAAATGTATCATATATGATACGTTACGCAGTAAGGGTTAAAAAGATGTTTCTTTTAGTTTTTTTGGTTGTTCCGCTTATAATATTTGTCGCATTATTTATAACAGGATGGAAAAATGGTAGCATGATTTCACTATATATCATTAATATTATTGGTTTTCACATGATTATTGATATGATTATCGTAGTTTGTCGAGTGAAACCTTATAGGTTATATGTACACGAAAAGTTGTTAAAAATCCCTATGTATAAAAAATATTGGAATCGTCGAAACCAAGCTATATTAAAACCTCACATGTTAACAACAGTTCCGCTGGATATACCTCCTATATTAATAAATAATTTTTCTATTAGCCCTTGACTTATAATTTTTTCTGATAAAACATTATTATTTTACGAGATAAAAACCCCCTTTTTGGGGTTTTAACCTCGTATGGGGTACCTTTCCGTGGTCAAAATCCCTCCGGATTCGAGTTCCCTATGCCAAAAAACCTCCCAGAACAGAAAATCAGCCGGTTTAGAAAGCTTTTTGAAAAATCAAAATTTTTACTCCAGCGGGTAGAGGGGTAAAAAATCGAATTTTCAAAAGTTTTCGAATTTGGCTGAAATTTTGTATTCGGAGGTTTTTAGATATAAGGAACTCAAATCCGAAGGGATTTTTTGATTTTGACCATAGGAAGGTACCCCATACGAGGTTAAACCCCCAAAAAGGGGTTTAAAAATAAGGATACATCTTTGAAAGCTCAATTTTTAAAAAAAGTTTGAGTATTAACACGAAAACATGAGTTATGTTAAAAAAGACTGATTGGTTCATATTCGTCGTACACTCTTGCTTATTACTGAATATGGGACTACCTTAACACTTTTCCTATGAGACTACCTTGACATCTTATATATGGGACTAACTTGACACTTTTAATATGAGACTACCTTGACACTTTTCATATGGGACTAACTTGACATCGTTGGACTACGAAGCCGAGCCCGAGCGCTGAAGGCACTCGGTCTCCAGACACTTTTTTTAATATTCGTAATCAGCATGAAAAAATGTCTTGATTCTATCAAATAATTTTAGCAACCATCCGAGTGTTAACCATTTTAATTTAATCTTCATCCGGAAACTTTTAATTCAAGAGAATATATTCTCAAAAAATCTTTTTTGAAGTCCGCCAAAATTGAAAACGATTTGAGTACTTCAGAAACTTATCAAACAAAACACAAACGTGGAAGGATTATGTAAGAAAATCATCTATAACAAGAAAGTTAGTCTCTAAGTAAACAATTCATTGGACTACAATTGTACTTTTAGTATAGAGCAAACTTTGAACTTTATAATAAATTTGAACTTTTTCAACATTTTTAATAATATATACAGGGTATAAAAATACAGAGTGGCGCAAAAAAGTGGCACTTTTTGAGATTTAATGTTTTCAGACAAATTGATTTCCTCGAGTAAAATGTTCACTTTTGACTTTATTCTTTTTTATAATGTAGAGAATTTGTTTTTCTACATTTCTAAAAAAAAACAGCCTGACGCACGCTTCGCGCAACAATATTATGCCGATGTTGCATACACCATTTTTGAAATTCGCATATTTTCAATTTTTGGGGAATAACTGCCTAATTTTTACCAAATTTTTTGCTAAAAAAAATCGCCATCGTGTTCCCCATAGTCGCTTATAAAAGAATTAGGTTAAAAGAAACGTTTTACCCGAGAAAACACAATTTTTATGCAAACAAGAAATCTACAAAGTGCAACTTTTTTTGCGCCACCCTGTAAAATAACCATAAAGGCAGCTAAAAAATGTACAAAATTATTTGCGCTTCAAATTATGCAATATACCAAGTAGCCACTCAACTTTTCTTCTTAGAAAACTCATTTCTAAATAGTTTCGTTTTTGGCGTTTGCGATACTCTTGTATAGTGTAGTATGCCAACATGACTATTTCGAATAAACTAACAACAGAAGCACCGATCCAAAGACCAGTTAGGCCACCGAAATCCTGAAATTGTATTATAATAAAAGTTCAAACATGAGTAGTCCACTATCAGTGGCCTAGCCAGGGGCCAGTTGTTGTGTTCCGGAAGTCGAAAGTGCATTTTTAATTTATATTTTCGCGCACTTCAGACTCCCGGTTCCGAAAGTAGCAATCGAAAGTTGGAAAAGAAAGTCTGAAATTGAATTTTCATTCATTTTTTTGCACTTCCGACTTCCGAAACACAACAACTGACCCGAGGACTCTCGGAACGAGGGGGCTGTTGATTTTTGAAAAATAGGCATTTTGGAGAAATATTTTTTCAGATACAAGGGCTCACAAAAGAATGTCTTACAGCTAATAATGACATCCATGTATAAGCAGGACTTTCTGACAAAGCCTCTTGATTCAGTTCTTCATAAAACACTTGTATTAGCGCTGCATTTTTTCTATACTTCTCCATACACAACTCATCATGAGGCTCACATTCTAAAATTTTAGTCGTCCCAGACGGCCATCCAGCACCAGAGAAGTATACTTCATATGCTATGTTGCTAAAAAAAATTATTAAACCCACTATAAGGCATTTTCCATAAGAAAAAATACATCATCCATGGTGATGGAGCAAGTGGCACAAAATTTATTTTGAACCAGGAGTTCGATCCCCGAAGGTCGAAATTTTGTTGCTATCGAATAAGAAAGTTGTTAAAGTAAACAGGCCTTAAAACGTGAAGTCTGAGAGATTCGGACTGCCCCAGCACAAATTTTTTTCGGGAACTTGTGAGGACGCCCTCGACAAATTTATAACTTTTATGAATCACTAAAATGGACTTTCGATCTTGAAGGGATCGAACCCGTGTCAATAGCATGAATGGCCAGCGTCCTAGCCACTATGCCACTTGCACCCATTTTTTTGAAACTTCGCCTTAAGACATATTTACATTGAAATCGATTATACCTGCACGGCTGATGACAGCTACAATTCGCAAGTCGACCTTCATTCATCGCTACATTTATATATTGTGTAACTCTTTTGATACAATCTCTACTTTGAGGGTTATTCACGCTGCATGACCGAGTGGTATTGTTGGGAATTGGATATGAGGGATCGGAACAGCCGCAAACCCTGACAATTTCATTTTGAGTGCAGCTCCGGTGACAGCCCTTAAAATTTTTTAAATGTGAAAAAAATACAAATTGTTGAGTTTACCTCCAATGAATAATTGAACCCCTTGTAAATATAAAACTCTGACTCTTCACCACCTTCTAAACATTGGCCATATGGAGGTGGAATTCGATGAAAGGTTTTCTAAATTAAAACCTTTTCTTGATTCGAGGAAAGATTTTTAGGTCATGGAAATGTGAAATTCGGATTCCTTGCATAAAATTCCCCTTGAGTGGTCAATTTCAGAGGATGAAAACAAAATTTTTCGAAAAATGTCACACTCAGTGGGATACCTAATCGATACTAGTTCCAAATTTTTACATCCGCTGTTTAACAATTTCATGCTTACCATTCTAACCCCAAAAGATGACATAAAACCAGTTGGAGCACTATAGCCGAATGCATCTGGAAACGGATGGCTCCATTGATCGTGTACGGTGATACGAAAACCAACGGCTTCAGAGGTTGGAAGATATTCCGAGCGATTTGAGTATAGTAATATCCGTAGGCCATAATTTGCACCAGCTCGATGCACGGATACAGGTTGGGTCCTGTTCCAATTGAATGTATAACAATTCCCATATGTGGGGTCATGGTGTAGCTTGAAGTCTCTATAAATGAATAAAATTCGTTCTGGTAAATAGGGAAAAATTATGATCACTTGATCAGAAGTTTCCCCTATTTGCACTGATTGGAATTTATCTCGACAACTAGTGCGATTCAGAATTTACTGTAAAATAAAAAAGTTCCATTTTTCATGGATTTTCATAATCTCAAGAAATGGCATCTTTTTTAAAAACAATTGTTCCTTTAAGCCCACCTTTCAAAATCACAATCCCTTTGATTAAAAGAACACTTCAACATAAGTTCTTCTTTCGAATGTGACAATGCAATTTTTTCATGTAGCGGTTTTTCACCGACTGCAAACATTAAGTTTTGCTGAGCCTGGGTTGCAATAGCAATTTCATCTGTTAGCTCCTAAAAACACAGCATATCAATTTTTAACCTCTGCTTTTGACGAGCACCCAGATACCCTAGATAGTCTGGGCGCTTGGCCAAATTTCCCCATGCTCATCAACACAAGCCTCCCCAAACTACAGCCAATTTTGGGTTAGGGAATGAGGGTCATTTTGAGGGTTCATGGCTGAGCTCTTTTACTCCCTCCCCCCGATGACGTATTTGACTTTCCATACATCAAATCCCATCGCTAATTTAACTTCAGGTGGCATTGTTGTTGTTGTAAAAACATCCGTTTCATTTCCTTCCTCATTCTCATCAGGTACAAATAAGTTGAATAAATCATCGGATGAGGAAACTTCTGGAACATTATTCTCAAGATCATTATTGGCAATACAGTGATTGTAGTCATCGTTGCATTTGCATGGAGAAGTTTTTGTATCATTATTTTCGGAATGGTGGCCATCAACGAAGCGCATTGGACAGTGCCCGAGTTCTGGAATGCATTCGTTGCATATGTTTTCTTTCCAAGTACTGGCTAAAATATTAAGTTGTTCAGAAAGTTCCCGGATTTTTTACATGAAGAGCTAGAGCTAAAGTTGTGGCTAGGGGTGAGGGACTTTTGCGTCCTCACATATGCGCAAAGACACTTGCGCACTATACTTTGGAGCACCCGATTTTTGCGCCCCAATATTTGCTCACCTGACTTGTACGCCCTGTTCCGTTTTTAAAATTTTAGACCTTTTTTGAAAGATATTTTGCAAGTTGGGCACATAAATGTCAAGGTGTAATTATTAGCGCGCATAGGAAGGGCGCACATAGGTAGGGGCGCAAATTTTGCTCGATCGGCACACTTACCGGGAAAACAAGGCCATAGTGATTTGGCGACAAAATCAAATTGACATAAACATTTTGATGCTCGCATTTTCATTGAATCATTTGCATTTTTGAGGCTTATTTCAACTTTCTCCAGATATCCAGGGAAACAACTTTTATTTTGGGCTGCTCCAGGTCCACCTGGAGAACTATTGCCCTCACAAAAACATTTTGAATAAACTTGAAAGTATCTCCGCGTTTTCTTTTGTGATTCTTTACCGGACGCCGATTTTTTCGGACCTGTTTTTATATAAAAGTAGATTTTTAAAAATTGAATGATCTAACCTGATACCAATGGTGGACCGATCTTATTTACAAATGCATTCATCTAAAAATGGGCTAATTTTATTCAAAATTAGAGATCGGTAAGATCAAGATTTTGACCAAGACCAAGATTTTGGAGCTACTACAGGGTGCGGCAAAAGTTCCCGTGATTTTTTAAAGACAACTTTCACGGGAACTTTTGCCGCATCCTGTGCACAATAGGGGGGGGGGCAAGATCTTGGCTGGGTACTTTTGCCGATCTCTATTAAAAATGTGAAAATTTTTGTTGATTTTATACCGTATTACTTGTCATAGGATCTTGGGCAATGGCACTTGCTTTATATGGGTTCAGGTTGCATAAAGTGACGGCTGGAAACGAAGCATTTTCAAATTTGACCTATAAAATTTTTTAGCATAGTTATAAAATAATCTATCCCTCACTACCTCTACCACAGTTGATAGCCAAAGAAGTGGGTGGGGGGGGGGGTCGACCCATTCCTGGAAAATTTGAAAATTTTACCCTTTAGGGGACCAGCGTTTTTTCAGGAGCTGAAAATTTTTTGAAAAATGTCCATTTTTCAGAGCTACTACACACAAGAGGGCACTACGTGAAAATTTTTTCGAAATTTTTTTTGGAAATGACCTCTCTAGGGGTAAAAATATACGGGGAATCCGAATTTAACATTTTTTGAAGCGAAACAACGCTTCTCTGATTCAGGAAAAGCGTATTGTGTATTGAAGCGACTTCAGCATGGGTGATGACTTCTTTGCTGTCTGGAAATGCCATATATAATGAAAATTCTTAAAAACTCACATCCAAATCCACAGTTTTATCATATTGCAAATATTTCTGGCACATCCAAAGACATTGAATGCACAAAAAAGAAAAATTAACTAAAAATGTTATATGCCAGAAAAGTCGCGATTTTTTATTCAAGGCATTGCCGGCATGACAAATCCCGTGAACTGTACTGGTGCTTTCACAATGATGCACAATTTCTTGATAACTCATTCCTTGTTTAACACTAGTTTGGTCTTCTTGAGATGATGAAGATATAGAAATTTTGTGATTTAGGCCATTTTGAAGAAGATTTTCCAAAGGGTCCATTTTTTCAGGGTTTTGCAATAGTTCATTTTGCGGATTTATATTTAGAAAGAACTGATCAGACATATTCAATTTTCTTAAAAATAGCAAATTTTTGAAAAATTAAAAAAATGTTCTCAAATACGGAAAATTTTTAATATACAAAAAAGTGGATTTTTGTAATTTTTTGGGACCCGAAAATGTATTGTTCTCCAAATGATCTCTCTAGGGGTAATTTTATGGGTGGGGGCTTTGCGCCCTCAATATACGCGACGATACTTGCGCACCCGACTTTTGAACACCCTATTTTTCGCCCTGATATATACGCTCCGACATTTGTGCCACGACATTTGCGCTCTATAAATGCGCAACGACATTTGCGCCACGACATATGATCGTTAATAATTGTGCCCCGACATACACATTTGTACACCGCAATTATTAGCGCGCATATATAGGGACGCAAATGTCGCTGCGTAATTATAGAGTGCATATGTAGGGGCGCAAATGTCGGAGCTCAAATGTGAAAGTGCAAATGTCAGGTGCGCATATGTGAACGCGAAAAATTGGGGTGTAGACATTTCACTAAAACATTTTACCAAATTCAAAATTAGACATTTCACCAAAAATTTTATTTCTACAGACATGTTTGTAGCAATAAAATATTGGTGAAATGTCTAATTTTGAATTTGGTCAAATGTCTACGTTCATTTTGGTATGCAACATCGATGTTTTTAGTCGTTCTCGCACCCCCTCTAACGAATTTCTATGCGATCTTTTTTAAACTGTAGCTGAACAATGGCCGAATAAGTGTTGCTAAAAATTTTCGAAATCCGTTGATCTTAATATTGTCAAAAATTACTTTGAAGTTTTCAAAGTCGATTTTCTTCACCTTAACAAAATGTTAGAAATTTAATTTTTTTATGAAAATACAGAGCTTTAGTCCCTCTAACTCATGCAAAAAACCGTACATAAAAATTATTTAATAGTGGCGAGATATTTGACTTTGAGGTTGATAGTCAAAAAATGAGGCAAAAACAAAATGACGCACCCGGGAATCGAACTCTCGACCTTCTGGCTGTTAGTCTAACGCGCTAACTACTACACCATCACCACATGGTGTAGTGTAAGATGAAGAAAATCGACCACATGGTGTAGTGATTAGCGCGTTAGACTAGCAGCCAGAAGGTCGAGTGTTCGATTTCCGGGTGCGTTATTTTGTTTTTGCCTCATATTTTNATTAAATTTCTAACATTTTGTTAAGGTGAAGAAAATCGACTTTGAAAACTTCAAAGTAATTTTTGACAATGTTAGGATCAACGGATTTCGAAAATTTTTAGCAACACTTATTCGGCCATTGTTCAGCTACAATTCAAAAAAGACCGCATAGAAATTCGTTAGAGGGGGTGCGAGAACGACTAAAAACATTGATGTTGAATACCAAAAGGGTTTGGGAATGCTCGCAATCGATTCCCCGCATAAAATTACTCTTAGAAAAATAAATTTTCGGTTTCCAAGAAAAAATTGACAAAAATCAACTTTTATTTGCCCATCCTGTTTAAAAAAATTCGAAACACTCCATTCATCTTTATACCAGCACAAAAAACTACAATCTAGCTTGTATATTAGTACCACCCGAAATCTGCAAGTAGATCATAGTTTCAACTTCTGTGGTCAATGTTTACAGTTTCTTTACTTGCACTTTTTTCAAATAATACTTTTTTCAAATAATAACAGGGAAGAAGGAAGATCTTTTAATAATGAAGTAGTAGGCGAGAAAACATCGTTAGTCAAACAAATCCTACCACTTTCAAATAGTTTCAACTCTCACATGTAACCGAATACTTCAGTTTTTTACAGATCAAGTTCGAATGAACGCAAAAGTTAATGCACGCAAAAATTCTTTTGTGGATTAAACAAAGGTTCTAAAGAAAGTGTATTTTAGTAAACTTCCGTTGTGACATAAAAATGTTTGGAATGAAGCCATTTGTTAAAATGTTGAAATAACAAAGAAAAGTCACGAAATTTGTCCTCGAAATTTACATAATTTCAACATTAATAGATGCAGAAAAAATATATAAGAAACACATATTTCGTTGTTTTCATAAAAAAATTTAAGAAAGCGGTATTTTTTGGATTCAAAGTTGAAAAAATAAAGTGCAAAAAGATATTGACCTAGACGGTTTCGAACCCGGCATCGGTCTCATCGAAGCACGCAGCGCTAGCCACTACACTACAAGAAAAACTAGGGTTTTTGAAGAAAAAAAAATAACAATCATGGAAGGATCTCAAAAAAAATTTTTTTTGAAAATTTTTGTAAAAATACGTTCCTATGGCTAATTTTATGCGATAAATTGATTCCGCGCATTCCCGAAGCATGAAAACGCTTCCTTGACCCTGATTCAGGGAATGGGGTGGGTGTATTGAAGCGAAAATTAAACATTTTCGGATTTTTATGAGAAAACCGTCGATTCTTAGGTTTTTCTAGCGGGGAATTGATTACGCGCATTCTCGAACCTTGAAAACGCTTCCTTGACCCTGATTCAGGGACAAATCGGTGTATTGAACCGAAAATTAATTTATTTACGTAAATACGTATCCTCTCCCTGAATCAGGGTCAAGGAAGCGTTTTCAAGGTTCGGCAATCGATTCCCCGCCTAGAAAAACCTAAGAGTCTACGGTTTTTTCATAAAAATCCGAAAATGTTTAATTTTCACTTCAATACACCCACCCCATTCTCTGAATCAGGGTCAAGGAAGCGTTTTCATGCTTCAGGAATGCGCGGAATCGATTTCTCGCATAAAATTAGCCCTAGAAACGTATTTTTACAAAAAATTTTTTTCGAGATCCTGCCATGATTGTTACCCCTCCTTTAAGATCAAAAGCCTAAGCTTAGGCCACATCTCTTTACTACCTTGTCACCATTATTACCTTGACACAAGTGACAAAGTAGTAACGTTTCTACCTTGACTCTGAACCTTTTAACTACGTAGTTATCACTTTACTACCTTGATATCTTTTTTGACTACCTTTACATCTTGATACCTTGACACCCTAGAGACAAGGTAGTAACGTTACTACCTTGATACCAAACCGAAAAATCATCGACGATTTTAGACGCAATATCGAACAACCTTCTACTTCTAAATCGAATTCTGTCAAGAAACCGAATAAAATCCATCCAATCTACTCTCAAATTATCGCCGAGTCATTGTTCCATAAAAGCTCATCTGTAAACTCACTTGAGAAATTGGAGACTACGGGTTCTACGTCTTCAAGTTCTATCAAGACTAGTGTCTCAAAAAATCACGATATGTCAAGTCTGTTACAAAGACGATTCCAAATCGCGTTCTGGATTTGCACTGTCAGAATGCATGCATTATTTCTGCTTAAAATGTTGGAGAACAAATTTTAATTATTGCATCAAAGATGGGCAGTTTCCGACTAAATGCATGGTATGTTTTGAGTTAAAATTTTTCTTTTTTGATTCGAAAAAGTCGAGACTTTTTGAGACAAAAATTTTGGCTTTTTGAAGTTAAAATTTTGAGGATTTTTAGCCAAAATTTTAGTGATTTTTGAGTTAAAGGACCAGTCCAATCAGTTACAACCATATGCAAAAATGATATATTCGGAAAGATCATGAAAAATGGATCATTTTTTGTTTTTATCGCATGTTCTGAATCGTTGTAGTTTTCGAGATATCTGCGTTTGAAATTTTGAATTTGTGTACAAGCTCTTCGTTGTAATACACAAACTTTTTTGTGTATTACAATGTTGCCACGTTGTACCAAACCTAACTTTTGCCACGTAAATTTCGCCACGATAACTTTCGCCACTTTCTTGTCAATAAACATATTTAATTTCAGACTAATTGTTGCCTGATTTGAATAAATATGTATATTGACACGAACGTGGCGAAAGTTATATGGCGAAAGTTGTCGTGGCGAAAGTTATAGTGCCAGAAAAACTTATGAAGATGATTCCAATGTGTTTAGAGAGCGCTATAGATTCACTCATCGACTTTTTGATCTTTTATATGAAGAAGTGGGAGATTTATTAGAACGAGTAACCGGAAGGATTCACGCTTTAGCGAGAAAATAAATCTTACTTGCTGCGCTGAGATTTTATGCATCTGGATTTTTCTACTATTCAATGAGAGATACACAAGGTTAGGATTTACATATATCACAGAAGGAAGAGGGAAAAGTCTGGTCGTTTTTTACTCCTTTCTTTACGACTGTTTGCTTTAAAGATTTTATTTTAGAAGTTTCGAAAAATACCATCTACAATACCGTAAAAGAATCGACGAGTGCTGTAAATCCAGCATATCGGATAGCCTTTGGATCAACAAGAACTTGACGATATTGAATTCCAAGCAATGTCTGTACCGGGTATTCCTAATATATGTGGAGCACTAGATGGTTCATGTGAATATCACATGACAACGATGATTGTCATGTGAATATCACATCAAACTTGAAAACGTTTTTGACTATGAGGAACACAATGGTAATTATATTTGAATAAAATTTTTTGTAAAAATTAAAATTTTAGGGGATACCCTTAAAATTTGAATTTTTTCGAGTTTCTACAATATGTATGTCGTTTAAGCGGCACTATGGCATTCATCATGGTTCACACTAAGGACATTATTCATATAAGATCGAATTTTTGCTAAAAACTTACTTTTGCTCAAAATCGAATTTTTGCCAAAATTTCATACAAAATTGAATTTTTTGTGAAAATCAAATTTTTGATGAAAATTCTTTTACTTTTCTCAAAAATGACCCTATTAGGGGTAATTTTATGCGGAAAACACGTCGATCATGTTATTTTTGCGTAAAAACGCTTCCGTTTTTTTAGAAAATCGAGCTTTTGTATATTAGCTTCATCATCAAATACTTTAAATTTACAGAAAAAATTTGTATAAGAATTTCTTCGATTTGACCTGTGAGACCCAGGGTTCGGAGAAGGATGACAAATCTGTAAGAATAGTTGATGACAAATCTGTAACAATAATTTACTCTGGAGCATTACTCGGAAACGAGGCCGAGCTCGAGCGCCGAAGGCACTCGGTCTCCAAGCACTTTTTTTAATATTCGTAATCAGCATGAAAAAATGTCTTGATTCTATCAAACAATTTTATAAACTATTCGAGTGTTTTAATTTAATTTTCTAGATGATCTTCATCCGGAAACTTTTAATTCAAGAGAATATATTCTCCAAAAATCTTTTTTGAAGTCTGCCAATATTGAAAACGATTCGAGTACTTCAGAAATTTATCAAATACAAACAACAACGTGGAAGGATTATGTAAGGAAATCATCTATAACAAGAAAGTTAGTCTCTACAAAAATAATTCAATGGACTACAAATGTACTTTTAGTACAGAGCAAACTTTATAATAAATTTGAACTTTTTCAACATTTTAAATAATATATACAGGGTATAAAAAATACAGGGTGGCGCAAAAAGTGGTACTTTTTGAGAATTAATGTTTTCAGACAAATTGATTTCCTCGGGTAAAATGTTCACTTTTGACTTTATTCTTTTTTTACAATGTAGAGAATTTGTTTTTCTACGTTACTAAAAAAAGAATTAGCCTGACACACGCTTCGCGCATCAATATTACGCCGATGTTACTGATATCAATGCCGAAAACGCAAACAAGAGATCTTAAAAGTGTAACTTTTTTGCGCCACTCTGTAAAATAACAAAAAAGGCAACTAAAAAATGTACAAAATTATTTGAGCTTCAAATTATGCAATATACCAAGTAGCCACTCAACTTTTCTTCTTAGCAAACTCATTTCTGAATAGTTTCGTTTTTGGCGTTTGCGATACTCTTGTATAGTGTAGTATGCCAGCATGACTATTTCGAATAAACTAACAACAGAAGCACCGACCCAAAGACCAGTTAGGCCACCAATGTCCTTAAATTTTATTATAATAAAAGTTCAAACGTGAGTACTCCACTATCAGTGGCCTAGCCAGGGGCCAATTGTTGTGTTCTAGAAGTCGGAAGTGCATTTTTACATTATATTTTTAGCATTTCCGACTTCCGGAATACAACAACTGACACCAGGGCGCTCAGAACGAGGGGGCTGTTGATTTTTGAAAAATAGACATTTTGGAGAAATATTTTTTCAGATACGAAGGGCTCAAAAAAGAATTTCTTACAGCTAATAATGACATCCATGTATAAGCAGGACTTTCTGACAAAGTTTCTTGATTCAGTTCTTCATAAAACACTTGTATTAGCGCTGCATTTTTTCTATACTTATCCATACACAACTCATCATGAGGCTCACATTCTAATATTTTAGTCGTCCCAGACGGCCATCCAGCAGCAGAGAAGTATACTTCATATGCTACGTTGCTAAAAAATTATTAAACCCACTATAAGGCATTTTCCGTAAGAAAAAATACATCACCCATGATGCGGAAGCAAGTGGCACAAAATTCATTTTGAACCAGGAGAGTTCGATCCCCGGAGGTCGAAATTTTGTTGTTATCGAATAAGAAAGTTGTTAAAGTAAGCAGGCCTTAAAACGTGAAGTCTGAGAGATTCGGACTGCCCCAGCACAAAATTTTTTTTGAAACTTGTCAGGACGTCCTGGACGAATTTATAACTTTTATGAATCACTAAAATGAAACTTTTGACCCTGAAGGGATCGAACCCGTGGCAATAACATGATTGGCCAGCGTCCTAGCCATTATGCCACTCGCGCCTATCTTTTTGAAACCTCAACTTAAGACAGAGTTTACACTGAAATTGATTATACCTGCACGGCTGATGACAGCTACAATTCGCAAGTCGACCTTCATTCATCGCCACATTTATATATTGTGTAACTCTTTTGATACAATCTCTACTTTGAGGGTTATTCACGCTGCATGGCCGAGTGGCATTGTTGGGATTTGGATATAAGGGATCGGAACAGCCGCAAACCCTGACAATTTCATTTTGAGTGCAGCTCCGGTGACAGCCCTTAAAATTTTTTAAATGTGAAACAAATACAAATTTTTGAGTTTACCTCCAATGAATAATTGGACCCCTTGTAAATATAGAACTCTGACTCATCACCACCTTCTAAACATTGGCCATATGGAGGTGGGATTCGATGAAAGGTTTTCTAAATTTAAACAAATTAATTTTTGACATTTTTCAAAAAATCAAAAAAGTCGACTTTCTTTTGGTTGTGGCTGATAAAATCCCACTTGAAAGTTTTTCGAAAAAATTTTTTTTCATTATCTGAAATTGACATCTCAGGGGGTAATTTTATGCAGGGAATCCGAATTTCACATTTCCGTGACCTGGAAATCTTTCCCCGAATCAAGAAAAGGCTATTTATATGATGTATGGCATGCGATTTTGACATGGGACAAGGATCCCATCCCATACGTTATATAAATAGTTATATCTTGATTTGGGGAAAGATTTTCAGGTCTCGAAAATGTGAAAACCCTTCATCAAATTACCCCTTGAGAGGTCAATTCCAGATGATGAAAATAATTTTTTCGAAAAATTTCACACTCAGTGGGATACCTAATCGATATTAGTTCCAAATTTTTAATCCGTTGTATAACAATTTTCGTTCTTACCATTCTAACCCCAAAAGAAGACATAAAACCAGTTGGAGCACTATAGCCGAATGCATCTGGAAACGGATGACTCCATTGATCGTGTACGGTGATACGAAAACCAACGGCTTCAGAGGTTGGAAGATACTCTGATCGATTCGAGTATAGTAATATCCGTAGGCCATAATTTGCACCAGCTCGATGCACGGATACAGGTTGAGTCCTGTTCCAATTGAATGTATAGCAATTCCCATAAGTGGGGTCATGGTGTAGCTGGAAGTCTCTAAAAATGAATAAAATTCACTCCAGTGAATAGGATAAACTTCTGACCACGTGCTCTTCAGACTTTCGTATATAAGGTCAATCAATAAGTAAGATACTGCTTTTGAACGTTGAGTCGAATCTATGCGAAAATGATTCTTCCGGGGGTTTTCTAGGTTGGGAATCGATTGTGCACATCGCCTAACCGTGAAAATGCTTCCCTGATTCAGGGATTTGTGTAATGAAGCGAAAGTAAAAAAATTTCGAATTTTCGATAGGTACCGGTTACCTATGAGTTTTTCTATGGAAATCGATTGTAAACATTATCAAGAGCGATAACGCTGTTTTGATTTTGATTCAGGGAAAGGAGTGGAAGTATTGAAGCAAAAATAAAACAAACATCGGAATTCACCGGAAAACCTGATGTCTATCTGTATTTCTAGGATTCGAGAGCATTGCCTAACCGCGAAAATGCTTCTCTGATCCTGATTCAAGGAATGGGGTAGGAGTATTGGAGCGAAAATGAACAAAAAAATTTCGCCAGAAAGCTGGTTTTAGGGGGTTCGCTTCAACACTTCCACTCCTTTCCCTGAATCAGGAATCGATTGCGCGTATTAACGAGCCGTGAAAACGCTTCCCTTGCACTGATAGGAAA
>OZJO01016044.1:0-20426 GCA_900406225.1 Acrobeloides nanus | reverse complement strand
CTTTTTATAATTCGTTACAGTAAATTTCAAATGGCGCCAATCCCTTCGCTTCAATACCCAGACACATTTAAATTTTTTATGCAATTTTGTATGTCAAATATCTCCTCAGGGTTGTCGAATTGGAATTTACTTCCAAAGCAAAAAGTGGTTGCCCCAACGTGAACTTTCTTTTCCACTTTTCAACAAAAATTCGGTTCAAAAGTGGACTGGTCCTTTAATTGCGCCCCCCCAGGCGTAGTAGCTCCAAAACTTGTTTTTATTTTATTTTTACAACTCCCTAGTGTTACTTGTTAGGGGGTTTTGGGCACAAGGAATCAATGGGCGCAAGTCCCTAGTTCCGAAAAATTTGTTGTGACCCCTATCGGAGTACACCATGTTAAAAAATTAATTTTCTCGTAGGGGATCATGAGAATTTTTTTGAACTTTGAAACTTACTCCAATCGATTTCTCGTGCTCGAACACCCCAAGTACCAAAAATCAGCCAATTTGGAGAAAAATTTTTTTTGAGAAGCGTACTGGGCGTGCACTCACCCCCTTTAAGAAAAGAAAAGAGAAAAAAAAACATGATAAAAAACGCTATTCGCTCAAGTTTTAGATTTGTGCATTTTTAACGGTTTCGGGTATATCTGGGGGCTGGAAACCCCTTGGCGCAAAGAAAGGGGGAACTTTCTAATGGTCCCCCTTATGTTTTCTCCCAAATTTTTGGAAAATTTTCGGAAAAAATATAAGGGGGGACCAAGGTAAATTTTTGTGACTTCCCCCACCCCCCCCCCAAATAAAATCCATTGCGTCGCTGGGGGGTGGGGGAGGCGTTAATTAGAGGGGACATCATTTAGAGAGGGATGCGTATTTTACAGTATTTCGGTCTTTCATCGCTTTTGACTATGCCCAAAAATTTCCAATCGTTTTTGGAATGATTTGAAAAAATTTCAAAAAATCGACTTTTTTGACCCCATGTCTGGCCTAGGCATAGCAATTCAAAATGTTGATTTTTTGAAATTTTTTCAAATCATTCCAAATACGATTGGAAATTGTTGGACATAGTCAAAAGTGGTGAAATATGAAGTTTTTGCGAAAAAACAAGTTCGTAATTTTTTATAACCCTATAAATTCAATATTGTAGAAAGGGTNGTTGGACATAGTCAAAAGTGGTGAAATATGAAGTTTTTGCGAAAAAACAAGTTCGTAATTTTTTATAACCCTATAAATTCAATATTGTAGAAAGGGTTGGCCGAGATCTGCCCTCTATCGGACTCTTGAAACTGCTTTTTAGTCCTGAGCCATGACCCAGCCTTTATTTCTTCATAACCTTTTGTGTCGGAGGGCCGGGCCGTGTTCCGGTCAGAGTCGAACTCCAGCCTTTAAATAGAATAAAGTAACTAATAATGTTTTTAATTAAAAATTACCTTGTTGTAGGTAAACTTTAGCGTGAAACGTTTGTCTACAATTTAAAAAATTGGCACTTGGACCCTTATCGCATGGATTTTTTCCACAAGTTATATTCAAATGCAAATTGAATTTGAAATTATGACACGCGCGAAGAACCATTGCACTGATAAATTCGTCGAATGCATAAGAATAATCATAATATTGAATTGCTGGAAAAAGGAAAAACAACCATAGCAGCTTCATAATGAAATCCGACTTAAAACATAATTATACTCTTATATATCATCCATTTGTTTGTATCATCCATAAGATTTGTGTTAAATCGACTTTTCATGAAAAGTGATGTTCTACAAAGTTGTTCCTTAGAGTCTGGAAGGGTGTGCAAAAGCAATTTTTTATTTGATCGATACTTTTTGAGAAAATTGATTTTTGTCATTTTGGGGTCATTTTCAGAAAATTCGATTTTTGAGATGCTTTATCGAATTTTTTTAACATGCAGTTTTTTAAAGAGAAACTATAGAGTNGAGAAAATTGATTTTTGTCATTTTGGGGTCATTTTCAGAAAATTCGATTTTTGAGATGCTTTATCGAATTTTTTTAACATGCAGTTTTTTAAAGAGAAACTATAGAGTTTTTGAAGTATTTTGAAAAAAAATTAATTTTTTTGAGCTCTGTAAGTTGGAAAAATTTACTTTGAAATTTGATGTAAATTTTGAATTTTTCAATGTTGTATTTTTCGCGTCAATGTTCAAATTTCAATTGAATCAGGCAAATTGGTATGATTCAATTGGAACTTGTTCATTGAAACAATTTATCGAACATTACAAAATTCAAAATCTAACTTTTTTTAATACGAATCGTTGAATTTTGTTTTGTTCCGTTTTTCTGCAAATTTGCTGTAGGTTTGTACAAAGTGTATCAGTGATTCGTAAAGATTTAAAAATGCAATATCTTGTGCTAGAAAACATTTTCTCATACGGTTTTTTGCGAAATGATGAGAAACCGTGGAGTTTTCATGCATATTCAAAGGAATTAAAAAAGTTTCAATTGTTACTGAGAAAAATTTAAAAATATCTTTTTTTTAAAGCTTAGAAATTAAACTAGGCACAATTTTAAGACTTAATCTGTACACGGTGTGACAAAATGGGTTTTAAAATTTGTGGGTGTCCATTAGTGGATCCCCTATCCATCTATAATGCTGTTCTCATCTTTTTCAGCTATGTTTTTTCTGTAGTGTTAGGTAGTCTTATAAGTTCTGTCAGGTAATTTTGGAGTCAAAAATCGAATTTTGACCATTTTGATGAAGTTTCCTGATAAAGTAATGTTCTATAAAGTTGTTTCTACTAAAATTTCACGATGAAATGACACATTGATGTTTTTTGAATATGTAAAAAAATTTGATTATGTATCAAGTCTACAACTTAATGGCTTCTGCTGGCCATACATTTTTTCTACACATTCAAAAAACATCATCAATGGGTCATTTCATCGTGAAATTTTATTAGAAACAACTTTCAAGTGTGAGATAGAAAGTGGTTAGCCAGTAGAAATGCGTAGGAGAATAACAAATAATCTTTATTCTAGCGACGTTTCGTAAACAGATCTAAAGCTTGAAGAAGACGTAGAACGTCGAAACGTCGCTAGAATAAATATTATTTCTTATTCTCCTACGCATTCCTACTGGCTAACCACTTTCTATCTCACATTTGGAACTTTGGAAATGCGTCTCCCGGACAGTGCTACACATAAGAAACAACTTTATAGAACATTACTTTATCAGGAAACTTCATCAAAATGGTCAAAATCCGATTTTTGACTCCAAAATTATCTGACAGAACTTATAAGACTATCTAATACTACAAAAAACATAGCTGAAAAGATGAGAATAGCACTGATGAGAAAGTTGAGAACAGCACTATAGGTAGATAGGGGATCCACTAATGGACATGTACAAATTTTCAGCAGTAGCCGAAAATTTACATAAGGCTCCTCTTATGATTTAGCAAATTTTGATCCTCCCGCAAATTATTTGAAAAATGGACCACCACCTATGAACTATACCCGATTATAGGTGTGAAGAAATTTTGACTTCTGTTAAACAGACAGCCTCGACTAAATGACATAAATATTATAATACACAACTTATAAAGAAATCAGCTATGTCTACTTTACAACAGCTTCTTTCCCATATAAACTCATGAGAAGATAACACAAAAGCTGGATAACATCACAGAATTTACTTTGGTCTATTGATGACGAACTGGTCCAATCAGCTATTTTTTAAATTTAAAAATCATGAGAAAATAAAATCCTCTCTAAAATTTTATAGACATTTTAAAGGACCAGTCTACACACACAAAACCGATTGAAATTCAGGGGCTTGTTCCCCATAACTGCAGGGGTTACCTCCCGAAAATGCAGGGGTTAAGAGTTGTTAACCCCAAAACGTGATCAAAAGGAATAACCCTGCTTTTTATGTTCTGAATTAACCCCTAAAATGAAGGTGGCTTAATCCCCGAAACGAAGAGGGTTAACCCCTGAAATTTCGCTTAACCCCCTAAATTTCGGGGATTTTTTTGGGGGTTAACCCCCCGAAGTTTCAGGGGTTAGGTTAACTACGAAATTACGGGGGTTATTCTGAATCCGGATCTCACTTAGGATTCTGAATACGGAGTCTGAATCTGGATTCGGATTCTGGCTTGGGATTCTGGGTTCGGATTGGAGTATACTCGGATAAAAGTTGACATTTTTGTTGCTATTATGAAAATTCATAGAAAAAGAGCGTTTTGTTTTACAGTAAATAACTCAATTGAAATATCAACATTCTTGTTATTTTTCTACGAAAATGCTCTGTGAGTCTATGTCTAATTTTTGTCTATTGTGATCCATTCTTCCACAAATTGCGTTGCTTTAAAAAAAGGATTTACGCACATTTTTATGATACATGCATGTTTTAACAAATCTGTTCCTCACTAACGCCCTCTGGACTTTTTTTCTGATGGAATTGAAGGAAATAGCATGGAATCCATGTGAGGCTTTTCTCCTCAGTGTGACTTCCATTTGTATCGCTTGCTGACCTGGTTTCCATTTCCATGGTGTGCGCTGCCAACAAAAAGGGATCGTCCATTCCA
This sequence comes from Acrobeloides nanus, assembly GCA_900406225.1. Classification (NCBI taxonomy): domain Eukaryota; kingdom Metazoa; phylum Nematoda; class Chromadorea; order Rhabditida; family Cephalobidae; genus Acrobeloides; species Acrobeloides nanus. The sequence goes on along the minus strand of OZJO01016044.1, from coordinate 15,906 downwards.
AGCCAGCCGGTCGGCTATAGAAACTGAAACGAAGAACTGTGAATCGGATTTCTCTCGACTATCAATCACACATGTTGATTTCTGTGAAATGATGAGTATGCGCAGACTGACCGACAATGAAATTTCGTGTTTTTCCTGTAATTAAATAGCCATTAATTAACTAGTTTATTTATTGACCAGTTTATTAATTATGCTAATTAGGTGGAAATTTGAATTTTTGTACATACTTCTATGGATTTATTGTTTATGTTATACGGCAGGTAAATTTTTTTAAATTTTAGGGCACTTCTTGCCAAGATAAAAGTTCAGCATCGATGGAGCAGAAGCAATTTTTTTCGAAAAATGTTCTAATTTGTTCTTACTTTTCATTTCAAACTGATTTTCCACCAAAATTTTCTATTTTCCACTAAAAATGGCACAAATATTCATTTTTCAATTTAAGCACCACGTCTGTTCGAGTATGAGTAAAAAGAGGAAAAATTCTGAAGCCATGAGTTTTTCGTGCTTAAATCACCTGAAAATCATGTTTTTCGCTCGAAAAACCTATAGAAGGTCAAAAGAATCATTTTTCAGATTTGGAAAAAATCGCCATTTTTTCTGTCCACAAATGCGTTTTTTTGAAACTTATAGCTGCTATAGGAACTCATAGAAAATGTTTTAGACAAATTCCTCTGACCAATATTGAGATTTAGCCATGCTCTATCATGTGCAAAAAAGATTTTTTGAATTCGAACCAAACTCTGAGAGTAGTTAGCTAAAGAAAATTGAAAATTAAGCAATTTTGTTTGTAAAAGGGAGTAAGATTTGGGGACTAATCTCTGAAAAAAAATTTTGCCAAAATAGCCTGTATAGGGGTAAAATCATGCGGAAAATCGATTGTGCGCATTCCGGAAGCGTGAAAACGCTTCCTTGATCCTTTCCTGAATCAGGGTCAAGGAAGCATTTTCAAGGTTCGGTAATGCGCTCATAGATGAGTGGATAAGGAAGCCACACGTCTAATCGGCAAGTTAAGCAATGTTGAGACCGCCAGGTTCGATCCCGGTAGGGCAAAACTATTGATTTTCAAAAAACTTTTTCCTCAAAAATGGGACAAAAATTTTTTGCTTCATTTTTGAAAAAAATTTTTTGTAAATCAAAAGTTTTGTTCTACCGGGATCGAATCTGGTAGTCTCAATGTTGCTTAACTTGCCATATCGAACGGGCGGCTCCCTTATCCACTGTACTATGGGTCCCAAACTTTTTTTGCATTCCAGCTAAAACAGACTATACCCTCTATTAAAAATCATTCAAAATTTCCAGATTCCATTCAAACACCAAACCCTAATTATGTAGCACCATCGATGGGTCGACCTGGCTCCATAATGCCATTTTCATTATATCGACAAAAATTGGAGAAAGAAAAGCAATTGAAGGCTCTTAAAGATCCATACGAAGATGGGTCAACCCCAGTCAAAGTCTATCTACCTGCTTTTAAAAACGCCAATGAATCTCACATTTCACAAGTCGACGTCTCCGAAGTTACAGCCAATAAAAAGAAAAACAACGAGCTTGATCCGAAAATCCAGGCTGAATTATTATTGAGGGAAAGGTAAATATAAAAAAGTGAGATGAATATCATATTTCTGCAGATTGTCACCATTTTACGCTTTGATGGGTAAATATGTTATATAATAGATTTTGATTGATATAGGTCATTCTCACGATTTTTCTTTTCGGAATCTTTTTTGTAAAATAAAAAATTCAATGAAAAAATACGGAAAAGTGAAATTTCTGTAGGTGTGCCAGATTTTCTGGAGTAAGGAAATGCTTTGTATGAAAAAATTTTTTTCAACATCAAAAATTGAAGGATATATTCAAATTTTGAGTGAACTTCTGCAATAAACGGATAAGCCTTATACCCACAAATAATCATGGCTTGTCTCCCCCTCCCCTCCCCCGAACGTGGAATACAAATTTCTATCCATAAAGATGGTCTCAATATCAATGAAGGGCAACCCCAACCTCAGAAACTTTTTTGTGAGTGTAGAGAATAATCGTATCCTTATTACACAAAAATATGATCCTTCCAAAAATTGTATTAACACAGAAAAATCCAGCAATTCTTTATTTTTCGCATTTTTTAGAATGCGATCCAGATTCAGAGGCCCAATCCGGCCGCAATTACCTCATACTAAGCCAAATAGTGAGCCAGAAAATCTATTGATTTCTGACCGGAAACCTTTGTTGAAAAATAACAATGACAAGAATGCGGAATCGATGACTGTTCAGAATCGCTTCGTTGAACAACCGGCTATTACAGACCAACGAAATCGGCCGGCGATTATGTCTCCGTTCGAAAATTCTTCGCCAATCGTTACTGCTAAAACCTATTCAACTGGAGCTTCCCGTGAACAAATAAGTGCATCGGAATTACATAAATCTGTGTAAGTGTTTGGAAGGGGATAAGGAAGACAGTTTATGACTTTAAAAGTCGAAAATTGACGATGTTTGAAAAAGAGAATGGGTCATCTTACAAAAATGGGTCACTACCATGTAAGAAAAAACAATTATGAATGACAAGATAAAAAATGGAGGAGAACAAAAAAATCAGACCCCCTTCCAAGGAAGTAGCTAGAGGGGGGGATGTAACGGGGATCGATGCCACCATGCCTGAAAAATTGTCAATTAAAAATGCCGTTTTTTCCTATTTTCGAAAAAATTGTTTTTCAAAAATAACTTTTATCAGAAAAGTACCCCCTTCATTCCTGGCGGTCAACTAATTCTTTGCTCCACCATACAAAATAAAAATCCATGTATTCACAATAATTTATTAATACTTTAGCTTAAAACAGCAGACCAACCCTTCAACCCCAGATTCTCGCCCATCATTTCAAAGAATTCCAAGTGGTGCTCACAAATCAACCCTTCTTAGTTTACCACCAGATCGACCGCATACACACCATGTTATACCTAATCCAAATACTTCTGCAAAAGAAGGCTTTTCTTTCTCCGAATACTTCAAACATGGTGCTGTGCCCCACCTCCCTAGGCTAACCAATGGCGTTCCATTAGAACCTATTAGCCAACCAATAATCCCTACCAACTATCAAAGTCAAGGGGCTTCCCTGCCATTTTCGCCCCAATATACGCCATTACAACCAGTTTCATCGTCTTCGAATAATATCTTGGAAACATTATTGGGATCAACGGGATTGAGACAAGCGCCACCGAATTATGGGAATTTAGGAGTTCCGACTTATCAAGCTGGTGGATATGGCCCAGGGATAGGTAAGATCAGTGGCGGCAATAGCCTCCAGGTTAGGGGAGGTGGGGGGTAAACCCCAAAAAAGGTTTTCTCAAGAATAAATTTGAATTTTTGTAACGAAAAATTGATTAAAAAACGTTAAAAGTGTTAACTTTTTGTAAAAATTTATATTTTCAANGGTGGGGGTAAACCCCAAAAAAGGTTTTCTCAAGAATAAATTTGAATTTTTGTAACGAAAAATTGATTAAAAAACGTTAAAAGTGTTAACTTTTTGTAAAAATTTATATTTTCAAAAAAATTGTTTGCCTTTTGATAGAGATTCTGCTACATGTCTGTTTTAGCATAACATTTTTTCAGCACCACCAGCATCTGGCACCTCAGGCATGGATCTCAATCCTCTCCAACAACTCCTCGGTGGTGGCTCACCTCTCGAGCACATGGCCAAACTGGCCAAAAACCTTCTTACAACACCCGAAGGCAATCAAATCATCAATCGAATCGGAAACCTATTAGATACTAAAAATGGATCTCCCCTTATTAGCAACGCAATAATAAAACCAGCTTCTGAAGTTGCTGCTAAAGAAGCAAGTGAAAAAGCTGCTGAAGTTGCGATTGGAGAAGCTTCAAAGGCAGCAGTGGGAGAAATTGTAAAACCAGCGGCTTCGGTGTCATCTGGAGCGGCAGAAGCAATAGCATCGGCGTCAAAAGATGAGGATACAATAGAGAAAAGTAAGAGTGCTCCCCCCTAGCCGACCCTTTCTGAATATGCCACTGGACCCGAGTCTCATATATTACTAGATTTTTGGATCCTGGATCCCATCTTTAACTTTTTTTTAAAACTCTCACTTTTAGAAATGACTAAACTCATGGAGGTTCTCCCATCTGAACAAAGAAACCTCCTAGAAGCCGCTTTAAAAAGTGGAGAAATCACTCCAGAACAAGTTTCTCCTACTCTAAGGTAGATCAAAAATTACATTTCCGAGCCTTACTAATTTTAGTACAATGATTGAACAGGACAGCAAAACCAACTTGAGTAGTTTAATACACAGCGAAGGCAAATTGATGGAATGGATCCAACAAAACCGGCCGAGGACGGCAGTAAAAGAAACAATGGATAACAAATCTCCATTATCGCCAGAAAAGTTGCCATATTATGGAAAATATTGTGGCAGTTTTGTTGAAAATGTAAGGATATGGATAGAGATAAGCCATATAGAACCTCAAAAAATGTTTTGATAGCGTCGCCAAAGGTCATCTCAGTGTCCAATGCCAAAAATTGAAATTTACAATTTTTCTTAATCCTATGTCTTTAGTCAACTAATTTTTAAAACTCAATCTTCAGAGAGATTCATCGAAAAAGTTTGGAGTTAGTGGAGCTGTTTGGGCTGTGGACGATAAGCATCTTATGGTATCAAAATTCTTCTTCCAGCCAGGATCTTCTATGGGTAAGAAAAATTTTGCCTAATTCACGAAAAAAGTATTTCTTATAGAAAATATCACTTTTTGGGCTGGCCCTAGAAAAATCAAAGGTGATCCAACGGTTGACATTTTTCCGAGTGAAAATGGCTTCTACTTAAAACCAGAACCAGTGAATATTAGAGCTTTTATACCGGATAAAATTGAGGTATGTTAGTGAAAAACTAGGAAAATCAAAAATTTTAGGTGATAAAAGCAAAAGTTCGAGGTTTATCAGAAGAAATTCAAAAAATTGTAAGAAGCGTAAATATAAAAAATAACTCGTCAGAGTTAGCTGAAATTGAAGAGAATGATGATGATGTGGCATTAAAAATTGGCAAAAATGAGATCAGAAGGATGAAGAGAGATGCTTTTAGAGAAGTTTATGAACATCAAAGCATAAGCTTCCCTGTGAAGATTAAAGGGGCGGAGGAGAAGCCGGATTTGAAATTGCACATCAAAGTAAGTCTAATCTTGTCCCTAGTCATAGCTTTAGCCCTAGCCAGTGGCGTGGCTAGGATTTCATTCCAGAGAGGGGGCAATTTTAATTTTTTGCCCAAAATTTGATAAAAATTATAAGGGTCTCTTTCTCGGCATTCCTGCTGAACCGCTCTTCCGATCTCCCCCAGCTACGCCACTGGCCTTAGTCTTATCCCTAACTCTAGCTTTAGCACTAGCCCTATCCCTAGCCCTACACTACCCTATCATATCCTACCCTACTCTTCTTATCTATACAGGGTGGAACAAATAACTTGAGCAGCTTAGCAAGTGTTTTGGAAAAACAGGTGCGCAAGTTATTTGGCCCATCCTGTGAATTGCATATTTAGAGCTCTGCACAAGACCCATTGGTCGAAAACATGTTCAAACATGATCAACTCAACCAAACTTCAACAACCTCAATTGAAACTTCTACCCCTCTCTCATCTACTTCATCAACCCCTCTCTCATCCACTTCTACAACTCATTTAACCACATCATCTACTGCTCAAACGACCACATCATTGGCTACAACATCTTCACCAATTAGTCTACCCTCAAGCTCACCTAAACCCACTACTTTAAGTCTATCTATAGACGAGAAAGATTCAAAGCCAACTTTAAAAAGTCCTTATCCTGCTCCATTAGAATGGTCAGCAGGATTTCAACCTTTGTTGTTGACTTTTCCTGAAGATAGATGGGTTAAAAATACACATTGGCTATCGTTGTATGATCATAAGAGAAAGGTGGGTATTGTATTAGAGTAAAAAATTACATAAAAAATTTTTTAGGAAACAGTGGCTTTTGTGCTAATGCCAAATGGTGCCGCATTTCAAATTCCTTATATAGTGCAATTAAGGCCGTTAGCAAGAAATCCACCATATATGGCGTTTTCTGGGCCTATCCAAGTAAGTTGATGCTCTGATTGCCCCAGTTTGTGAGTAACTGGGCCAGTGGCGAAAGTATCCCAGAGATATATTCATTGCAATTTTTGTAGATAGCCGATACAAAAACCATAATAGTCCACGAATTTACACTCCAAACTGATGGCCTTCCAGTATGGTTTTTGATAGGAAAAGAAATCATTCCTAACAGTGGAGGTCATATAGTTCCAGTTTATAACAAGTATTTTTTTCAAAAAATCTAACTTTGATTTATCTCAATTTTAGGGAAACGGGTACTTTTGATTGTGATTCTCTCCGTGATTACAAAAATGAAACGGTCGTTTTAAAACTTCCTGGAACGTTGGATATAAAAGATGTTTATTACTTCGCTGTATTTTCTATCCCAAAAGCAACGTCCTTGACTAGTATACATGTACCTTATTTGGATCTTCAAGTGCCTCCTAATCTCGAAGGGATCTCGGTATGTGTCATTTAACTTGAAAAACTAATTTTATATTTTAGGCTCCAAAATGCATTTTTGAACATTGAAAATATTAATAATACTATAAGCGTATAATGTCTGTCTGTGATTCCAAATGATCTCGGGAACTATAGATTTAAACCCCCACTGCCATTACAAAAGTTGTAGGGAACGATGAGAGAAGACGAGACATTTTTGAAATTCGCATATTTTTCAATTTTTAGGGGTAACCCCTAATTTTTTAATTTTTACAAAAAAATTTGTTAAAAATAATATCGCCATCGTGTTCCACATACTCGAAAACCCTCGAGTACTAAAAATCAGCACCGGAAACGCTAAAATAGCCGAGATACACCACCCCTTTGAAAAAACCCTTAAAAATTGAATTTTTGGAAGGTACCCCAATTTTTTTGTTTCCTGCCTACCTACCCCCTACCTACTACTTATTAAAAAAGATCATATGTCAATCCGATTTACTGTTCCTGAGATCTCGTCGCGACGTACGTACGGACACAGAAACCGATTTTTATATTTATTATTGTAATTATTGTTGCTATGTATAAACTTATCTTATTAACAGCCTTCAAAATTAGTTACAATGGACAAAAATTAGTTACGATGGACAGTATTGCAAGATCAAAAAGTTTTGGAATTTGCTTATTTTTTAGTTTAGGCCGGCTGCAAGTTGTCGTCGGACTTTGGTGTCGTACCGTGGTACGACAAAAAGTACGACAACTTGCGGTCTCGAGTCGTACTTTTTAGTGCATTTTGAATGAAAAAGTGCGACAAAAGTACGACAACTTGCGGCTTCATGAGGTGGTACGACAACTTGCGGTCGGCCTTAACACTAAAACACTCTCTCGAGTTTTTGTTGAAATTAAGAGATTTTGGTATGCTGATCACGATTCAAAAAAATTGAAGAGAGGGACCACCGCATGGATCCAAAATTGAGAGGGGGGACTACCTCATCGAGAACTCCCTCCCCTGCCGACCTATGTGGAGCATAAATGTAAAAGGTCTAAAATTGATTTTCCAATACGATTCAGACATTTGGTTTTTCATTTCCATTGTTTTGGTTTAGAAAACATGAATTTGAAGGAACATTAAAGCTTTAAAATAGTTGTGTGCCCTACATGATAAAAATTTTCAAACGTATTTATGCCAATAAGTTTTAAACCAAATTTGTCAATAAGTTTATACCATGATGGAAACTTTCAAGGCCATTGAAAATAAAAATCGTCTAGCGGCATTGGTCATTAGATTTATTCCTTCCGCTCATTTTTAATTTGGTCAAATTTCATTGAAACATACTGATATAAACTTGTTTTCATGAACTTCATTATATAAAGGGCGGGTCAGAGAAGGGTCTTTCGATTAGGCTTTGAGATTGGACACAAATCAAGACCAAGTTTGTAGTAATTAGATATTTTTAAATCTCAAATGCAGTCGTTGTTATTTTGTTTTGTTGTTTGTTTTATAAGCAATGCATTAACTAAAGATCTGCCTAATGGTATTTTTTTAAAATTTCATCACCATGAGCAAGTGCAAAATATTACTCCATTTCATCCTGCAAATTATCCGTGATCCAATTTCGGGAAGGGTGGAAAAATTTTTTGTTCCCCGCTCTCCACGCTACGATCAAAAAATGTCGTCAGACAAAATTTTTCTGAAGATTTTGACTTAAACCAAAAACCAGCACTGCAGGTGAAAATTTCCATTTGCAGAAAATATGTCAAATTTGTAGAAAGTGGATGTTCAAAAAATAACCAAACTTTCAAAGAAGGCGATCACTTTAAATATAATAGATTGCGTTATCAATGTAAAGATGGTATAATGCAGCTATTAGGTATACAAGATATTTTATATAAAAAATTAATTTGGCCATTTTTAGGCTGCTATGACGACAATGGTAAAGACATTGAAGCTGACCAAGATTTTCGTGATAAAAACAACTTCAAATATCACTGCTACAGGTTTTTGGGCTCATAACAATTCAATAATTTATTTTTAGAAAAGGACCTATTGTTGGATATTCATATGTTCCAGAAAAAGTATAAGTTTACATTTTAAAGCTAATTAACGTGATTTAGGACTCTGTGGAAGCTACCAAACTCCGAGCAAATTTAACTAAATCAACCGAAGTAGGAAAAACAAATGAACAATGCTTAAAAAATGGTGAAACTTTTAAAGAAGGTGAATTGTATCGCGACAATCATCTTCGTTACAAATGTACTAGTGGTGTTATGCATGTTTTGGGTAAGCATATAGTTAAATCTAGAAAAAATGAGGACCGAAAATCCGTTTCTTCCAACAACTATCTATCTAGGATAGAAATGGAAAATCTGATTGCATTCGTCCTGGGGTTTCCTAAAAGATCATGAAAAAATATTGACCGGGCCGGGTCTATTCCCTAATTGGATCGGGCCAGTCTGTTTAAGCCCTTGTCCGATGTTCTCTACTCCTAATCCAGGCGAAATTTGTATAAAAGTGCAATAAAATCTGAAAATTTGGATCCACAAATCCGCTTAGGAAGATTTCCAGCCTCATCCCTTACTCAAATCTGCTTCTCCATGTGCTCATAGGTCATCCTTTTATCCATTTTAGGCTGTTATGATGATGCTGGAAAGGAAGTCAACCCAGGAGAAGAATTTTTGGACAAAAATAAGCTTCGTTATCATTGTTATAGGTAATCTTAATCTATATTATTTTTTAAGTGATACTAGCCTGATGCACGCTTCGCGCACTGATATTAAACTGATTTTACAGATGTTAAAGTCGCACACATTGACGGAACAGATACTGACGTCACAGACATTGATGTTACAGACGTCGACGTCACCGACGTCGATGTTACAGACGATTACTATGCAAACAATGCCCTTGTGGAGCATTTTTTGGAAAATTAAATTTTTGACCTACTTCAGGGGATATCCCCCTCAATATTTAGGTGCAACCCTTAGGTCAAAATTGAAAATTAGCACTGGCATCGTGTTCCTCATAGAAAACCACCGAAAAGGGACTGTCCTTAAATTACGTTTGCCAAGAGGGAGGGGGGTCTCTGAAAATCTAACGCTTCATTAAAATTTTAAGATTTTTCTAAGGAAAAAAACTAACGGTAGGGAGGGGNTCTGAAAATCTAACGCTTCATTAAAATTTTAAGATTTTTCTAAGGAAAAAAACTAACGGTAGGGGGGGGGGGGTCCAAAATCCAACTTTTTGCAAACGTAATTTAAGGACAGCCCCAAAGAAGAAATTAGCCGATTTGGAGCCATTTTTGAAATTCGTATATTTTTCAATTTTTAGGAGGTAATCCCCTAATTTTTTTATTTTATTAAAAAATAATATCGCCATCGTGTTCTCATGTCGAAAAACCCCCGAGTATGTACGGATACAGACTTCGGTTTTTATATTTATAATTTTTTAGGAAAGGGCTAACCGTTGGTTATATGTACTTGCCTACAATTAGTGGAAGCAATAACACTGAAACAAGTGGTCAAACACAAAGTTAGTTATTTATTATAGACGAACTTGAAAGGAAGAATTTTGAATGGTGCTCCAAAAAAAAGATGTTGGAAGAGAGAATTTTTTGTCGAAACTTCCCAATATTCTTTCTATATTTTAAACAAAAACTTTCGCTTACAGAACTCTATTTTTACATTTAGCCCCAAAAACCTGCTTGCACCATAGTGGAGAATACAAAGATGGCCAAGAATACCGAAAAGATTTTCTCCGATGGAAATGCGAATATGGAATCATGACTATTAAAGGTTGCTACGATTACAACAATAAAGACATCGAAGTAGGCCAAAATTTCGAAGATGAGCAGAAGAACACTTTCCATTGTTACAAGTAAAATTTTTTATGTAAAGTTTATTACAATTTTATTTTTCAGGAAAGATAAGCGAATCGGCTATTATTGGGTACCAAAAGAAAAAGAGGCGTCAAAAAATTAATTTGAATTTTTAAAAATTTATTAATAGCTTTTATTTATTTCCTATTTTATAAAAGATAAACATTATTACAAAAATAGGGTACTTTTGGCATTTGTTCAAAATTTTTCAAGTTTGTAAATTTTTATCAAAGTAACTCTATATGGAGTCTTTCTATGTAAGAAATCAATTACATGCATTACCGGACGTTGAAAACGCTTCCCTGACCCTGATTCAGGGAAGAGACGTTGTTATTGAAGCGAAAATAGGCTAGTTCATGGTCCGAGAATCGTTTTTAAGGCCCAGCAATGCGCGCAATCTATTTCTCGCATAGAAAAATCTCAGATAGGGTTATTTTGGTGAAAATTAAAAAACTTGAAAATTTTTTTTAAAATCCCAAAAGTGCCCTTTTTGGGTACCCTAAAGATAGAAGAAACAAATTTTTAAGAAGCTTAAAAGAGGGGGAGATAAAATTACGGTACGTCGGTAGCAAAAAATTTTTTCGCATAGTGGAATCACCACATATTTTTGATGCGAAAAACACGAAAATCGCGTTAAAAAAATTCCTAGTCGCTTCAATAGTGGTCAGATTGAATTTTAGGCCAATTTTGGGGGTCTCGGTTTTAGAAAAATCGCGTTTTGACCTCATTTTTCCATCTAAAACGCCTAATTCCTATATGTATACTTTTTTCTAAAACCCCCAAAATTGGCCTAAAATTCAATCTGACTGCTATTGAAGCGACTAGGAATTTTTTTAACTCGATTTTCGTGTTTTTCGCATCAAAAATAGGGGGTATATGGTGATTCCACTATGCGAAAAAGCACAAAAGTCCACTTTTTTTAATTACCCTAAATACATTTGGGTCAGTAAATATGTATGGGTCGATAAAATTCAAAAATAGACCCGCCGAAAAAATTGGACCTAGCTACAACCTTGGAAGGGACCTCTATGCTCCTTTTCCTAAATCACACTACTGAATATTTCTGCAAAAAATTGTCGAAAGCAAAGAATCGATTTGAATATTGAGATATCACTACAAACTTTTGAGTCAACCTGATTATAGTGTCCAAAATATAAGCGCAGATTGTGCTCTATCAAATGATATTAAATCCCCAAAAGTAGTCTGGTTCTATAAACTAAAGCAGTTATAGCGTCTATTTAGAAAATTTGCATAAATGATGAATGAAAACTTTATACAGGTTTCTGATAAATTCTGGAAAGTTCTGTTTAGCCGATTATGTTCCCGAACAAGGTAGAACAAGGTATTTATTTAAATAGAAATTATTTAAACAAAATATTATTTTTTAAAATAACTTTCTAATATAACTTTAGTAGTAAAAAACTAAAGTCTGTGTCCGTCAATACGTACGTACGTCACGGTAATTCGGATTGACATGCGGCCTTTTTTAATAAGTAGGAGGTAGGGGGTAGGTGTGGAAGAAGCAAAAAAAGAAATTAGAGACAAAGATTTTTTCATTTTTTACCCCCTTAGGGGATCAAGGCGAAAAATCGAATTTTCAAAAGTTCTCCACATCGGCTGATTTTTTGTACTCGGGGTTTTCGATTATGAGGAACACAATGATGATATTATTTTCTGAAATTTTTATTAAAAAAATTAGGGGTTTCCCCTAAAAATTAAAAAATATGCGAATTTCAAAAATAGCTTCAAATCGGCTAATTTTTTCTACTCGGAGGGGAAACACTAATCCGAAAAGATTTGTCAATCTTGACTTCACGGGGTACCCCTACCGGAGGGGGTATAAATACCTAGGGGCCAAAATATGCGAATTTCAAAATTGACATCAAATCGGCTAATTTTTTGCACTCAGAGTCAAAGGTACCTTTTGCAACGTAATCGTCTGTAACATCGGCGTCGTTACACCGATGTCTGTAACGTCGATGTCAGCATCTGTAACATCGACGTCTGTGACGTCAGCGTCTGTAACGTCGACGTTGATATCAGTAACATTGACATAATATTGGTGCGCGAAGCGTACATCAGGCTAATAACTTTAGAAAAAATGCTGGAGAACAACCGTAACTCAGACAAGAATTCTATGAATGTAGAATCTTCAGAATATGTTCCTTTTTGGTCCATTCATTCTACTAGATTTTGGATTGGTAAATTTGTTATCGAGTTAAAAATGTTTCAAAACAATTTTTAGCGTTTATACTAATGTTTTTGGTATTTTGTGCATTAAATATGAAATCAAACATTGGAATCGCCATGGTTTGTATGATTAACTCGACCGCTTACACTACAACAACATATGATAATGGATCTATTGTTAAGTTAGCGACTAAAAATCCTGCATGTATAAAATCTCAAAATCCTGGAGAAATAGAAGATCTTGGATATCATGTAAGTTTAAAATATTTTCGATATTTTGTTTAAATAAAAATGGCTGATTTTTCCCAAAAACAAAAGGTAGTAGTACCCTTATGATTAGAACTTTTCGGGCCTTTGGCCAGAATGGAGGAGGAGGAGTAAAACGGTCCCCAGTTCCCTCCCCCCCCCCTCCTACAGCTAATTCCTTGGGAATACCTCCTCAAAAAAGGCTTATTTTTTCCAAAAAACTTAAGTGAGGACCCTTATGTGTAGGATTTTTTTAAATTTTGGCCCACTAGGGAGCACCTGCCCCCTTGCCTACGCCACTGAGCACAGGACGTATAGAGAAGGATTGGCCTGGGGGGGGGGGGTATGGCAAAAAATAAAATTTTATCTCTGGGGTTCTAATCTTCCCGTTTAATATAAATTTTTTATCACTTGCTCCTGCACCATCGGTACTGAACTATTGTTTATCTTGACGAGAAGTGCTCTATTTTTTGTAAAATTCCTTTTAGGGAACCTACTTATGGAATCCCGAAATGCAAGGGGCTCTCATTTCTTCTACCGCATATGGAAGTATCATAACCATAATATTCGCCGGTTATATAGCAGATGCTTATGGACCAAGATTTGTTTGTTTGTGGGCTTTAGTTCTTTATACTGTCGTTACATTATTGTCACCTATGCTAGCAGATTGGAATTATGTTGTTTTCTTAATTGCTAGAGCTATTATGGGACTTGCAGAGGTTTAATTTAGCTTTGAATACCAGGGGGGGTTCTGATTAGGCCCTTAGCTAAACCCAAATTTGGGGGGGGCGTCAAGATGAAAATCTCTTTTTTCTTTAAAATTTTCGTTTTCCTAATAATTTTCGTGTTGAGGGGGGGGGGGGAACACGTGCCCTTACTGCCCCTTGTCTACAGTTCTGGTTCTGATCATATGTGACAAAAGTACTGACCATACTATATTTATTGGAGGGCGGTGAGAAAGATTGTTCCACTCGCCTCCCCCGGAACATAATTTTATATATTTAACCTGATCAACACTTTTATCCACTCACAAAATAAAAATATATTCTAGGGATGCATTTTCCCATGTGTAGCGGCGCTAATTGTTAAATGGTTTCCAAAAACCGAAAGAAGCACTGTAGCGGCAATATATACATCAGGGAATCAATTCGGTGCAGGTGTTGGTACATATGTATCCGCAAAATTGTGTTTATTGTCATTTTTTGGTGGTTGGCCTTTGATTTTTTATATTTATGGTATAGTCTGTCTTTTTCTTACAAAAATTAGGAAAAAAGTTGAGAAGTGGTGCAATGTATAGATAATGAGCTCTTCAAGACCGCAAAAATTCATAGTGAATTTCCATTCAAGATGTATTTTTGTGCAACTTGCTCCTGTGCCACTAGTGCTGAAATTTTTTTCTTCTCTTGGCGGGAAATGCACTATAGACATATTTTAGGCATCCTTAGTATTATATGTATCATCTTATGGTATTTCTTTGCCACTAATAACCCTGATGATTGTAAATTCATTAATGAGAAAGAAGCGTCATATTTAAAGAAAGCCATAGGAACTGTAAATCAAGAAGAAAATATAAAAGTATAGTTTATGTCTTAAAGGACTAGTTAAAGGACCAAAGACGGCATTTTTATATCTTGACAAGACGAACAAAATGTCACCAAACTTATTCAATTTGAATATTGTTTTGGGTTATTGAAACGAAAATTCTGATTCATATTTTCGTTTCAATAACCCAAAATAATTTTCAAATTGGATAATTTTGGTGTCATTTTGTCCGTCTCGTCGAGCTATAAAAATACCGTTTTTCATTTTAAATAAACTTAAAATTTGTACATTGAAACGAAGGCCCTTCGTTTCAACATACAAACTTTTACCGCAAGATTTTCAAGTAGTGCTGTAAAAACAAAAAATTCTCCAAATTTTGCACTCTATCACATGGCAATAACTCTCCAAAAGTGGACTGGTTTTTTAAGGAGAAAAAGGATGAAATCTTTATTCTTTCGAAAGTTCATGTAATGCCGATTTAGGAAAAACGATTGGATGTGCCATGGCGACAAGTATTTCTCTCTCCTGTAACATGGGCAGTGATAATTAATCGGTTTTGTTATATTTGGAAAATTACGGTTATGCAAATGTTATTGCCTAGTTATTTTCGAGATGTTTTATATTTGAATATGGAAGATGTAAGAGTTTGAATATAATATACAAAATTGCATATAAATGCTCGAAAATGCCGATTTTTATTGAAAAAAATGGATAATTCTAAGCAATTGTTGAGTAAAAATCACAATTTTTTCGATTATTTTTAAAATCGATGCTCGAAGACCCCAAAAAATCGGCATAGCAGCTCTTTGACCCCCCTACAATATTGGGCTGGAGGAAGATTCTTAGTCTATTACAGGTCACCCCTTTTTGAGTCCTCCTTATGTGATATGAAAAAATCCTGTCCCATTAGACTTGATCTATAACTAGGAAATTGTACAGAGTGGCTAAAATACTTTTGCGAATTTTTGAGCAATTTTTTGCAACAACAAATGATTTTTTTCCAAAATGACCCTATGGGAGGAGTTTATACGAGAAATCGTTTGCGCCCATTGAAAAATCTTGAAAACGCTTCCCTGACCATGAAATTGGAAAAAAACGAAAATTTCTGGTCTTTTTCTGCGATTTCATGGTCAGGGATGCATTTTCATGATTTTTCAATGAGCGCAAACGATTTCTCGCATAGAAAAACCTCCCATAAGAACATTTTAGAAAAAATTTAAAAAATTTTTTTGTAAAAAATTGCTTGAAAATTCTCAAAAGTACGGTTTTTTAAGCCACCCTGTACATTTTTGAATGGTTTTTAGAATGGTTTATATACTGCTTTACCATTTATTGCTCAACTTATTTCTAAAAATATTTTCGCTATTGTAGCTGACAATCTTAGAAGATCTGGAAAAGTTGGGATGACAGCCTCTACAAAAATTATGGAAGGATTTGGTAAAATTTATTGAGTTTATTAAAAAGGATCATTAAGTCCGGAAAAAAATTCTCGGCAATTTTCTATTGGCCTAGTTTTTAGTACTTTATATTTTTAGCA
>OZJO01016039.1:0-24133 GCA_900406225.1 Acrobeloides nanus | reverse complement strand
ATTTGTCGGACTCCCATAGGTGAAAAGGGGAGAATATATCCTCCCTCCACGCAAATGAAAAAACGCTTCCTTGATTCCTGATTCCGGGAAGGCTAGTGTATTGAAGCAAAAATCATATTTTTATGACTTTTCGACAAATGTCAAATCCGGACTCCTTGCATGCTTTTACTTCTAGAGGGGTTATTTCCAGAAAAAAATTTCTCATGTGGGTGCCCCACTTCTAAGCCTAGGCCTAAGCCCAAGCTTAAGCCTAAACCTAAACATAAGCTTAATCCTAAGCTTAAATCTAAGCTTACACCTAAGCCTAGGTCTAAGCCTAAGCTTAAGCCCAAGCTTAAGCCTAAAACTAAACATAAGCCTAACCCTAAGCTTAAATCTAAGCTTACATCTAAGCCTAGGTCTAAGCCTAAGCTTAAGCCTAAGCCCAAGCCTAAACCTAACATAAGCCTAATCCTAAGCTTAAATCTAATCTTACACCTAAGCCTAGGTCTAAGCTTAAGCCTAAACCTAAGCCTAGGCCTAAGCCTAAGCCCAAGCCTAAATCTAAGCATAAGCCTAATCCTAAACTTAAATCTAAGCCTAGGTCTAAGCTTAAGCATAAGCCTAATCCTAAGCTTAAATCTAAGACTAAGTGTAAGTTTAAGCGTAAGCTTAAGCCTAAGCCTAAACCTAAGCATAAGCCTAATCCTAGGCTTAAATCTAAGCCCAGGTCTAAGCCTAAGCCTATGCCCCGATTTACACTCAGTAACTTTTTGCATTTGTCCCGTAACTTTCTGCCTCTTATCCCGGGACTTTTTGAATATGTTCAGGGAAGGCTAGTGTATTGAAGCAAAAATCACATTTTTATGACTTTTTGCTTCAATACATAGGCTTTCCCTGAATCAGGGAAGCATTTTTTGCTTAAAAAATGTCAAATCCTGACTCCTCGCATGTTTTTTGGTCAATTCCAGAAAAAATTTAGAAAATTTTTCACGTGGATGCCCCCCCCCCCCCCATTGTGTAGTAGCTCCGAACGTCCGCGTAAGGAAACACCAGTAAGGATCTAGGGGGAACAGTGCCATAATTATTGGGTGTAAATCCCCCCAAACTTGAAAAATTTTTATTTTTCGGGGAAAAAATCCCCTCCCCCCAATCTGGACGGAAATTACGGCACTGGTAAGGAATGATCTAGGGAACAAATACAAAAAGTTACGGACAACTGAAACAAGCAACTAAAAAATTTTTATTGAGTGAAATCGGGGCATAGGCTTAAGCTTAACCTATTTTGTTGCCGAAAAAGCGCTTGTAAATTCTATAATTTTCGCGTGAAAAATTTTCTGTACGAAATTCAATCCTTGTCCGTGTTATAAACTAAAAAAATTTTTCTTCATTGTTCAAAAAAAATTTTAGCCGTTTCTCTTGTGGGATGAACAATTCCCGTCGGACATCACCATCAACTTTTACCAAGAGCAANTTTTTCTTCATTGTTCAAAAAAAATTTTAGCCGTTTCTCTTGTGGGATGAACAATTCCCGTCGGACATCACCATCAACTTTTACCAAGAGCAAACGTCCGTTGAATCAAAGGCCAACCATCTCAACCAGAGGAAAACGTCAGTAGTCGGTCGTTATTGGCTCCATCACCAGTCACTGAGTGAGGCGCTAGTCTTGTGTTGGTTTGGTTGCGAGAGTGATATACTATTATTGCAATGCAATGTTTTTATGTTGTTGCCGAACAGAGCGCTTGGAAATTTTTCGCATTCAATTGAGAAAAAGGTCAACTACTAGCCTTTTGTTCTCGACTAATTAATCTGAGCTAAAGAGGACGAGAAAAACGGCAGAAGAAGAAGAGGGGAAACGCAACCGGCCAATTTTACACATTTTGAGCCCATTTCAGAAACCACTTAATTATTAGCTATCTTCGATTCCGTTGCCCCTGTTATTATCTTTTATTATTATTGGAAGCGGTGGGAATTTTCTTGGGGCATTTATTGATATACAAGAAGAGAATTGTATATATAATTTTGGTAGTTAATGAGCTGGATTTCAATCAAATAAAGTAGGTTCTGGGTAGCGAAAGTTTGAAGTTTTTACAGAAATTTTTCGAGGCAAATANGAAGCGGTGGGAATTTTCTTGGGGCATTTATTGATATACAAGAAGAGAATTGTATATATAATTTTGGTAGTTAATGAGCTGGATTTCAATCAAATAAAGTAGGTTCTGGGTAGCGAAAGTTTGAAGTTTTTACAGAAATTTTTCGAGGCAAATAGTGTTTTATGGGTTGTACCCAGTGGCGTAGCTAGGGGGGAGGACTCGGGATGGGTCCCCCCTCATTCCTCGAAAAATTAAAAATCTTGGAGCTCTTCCCCTGGGAAGAGCTCCAAGATCTAGGTGTAATTTCCTACGAGGAACACATTGGCAATGTTATTTTGCAGCTCTATAATTGATCAAAAATCGAGAATCAACAAAACAAAATGCTTCCCTGATTCAGGGAAAGCCTGTGTATTGAAGCGAAAAGTCATAAAAATGTGATTTTTGCTTCAATACACTAAGTTTTTTTTATTTGCGCGAGGGGGGGGATATATCCGATTCCGGATTTGACATTTTCGAAGCGAAAAAACGCTTCCTTGATCCAGGGAAGACCTGTGTATTGAAGCGAAAATGTGCCAAAATACGATTTTTGCGATTCGCTTAAAATCGAAAAATTCATCAAAATTTGCAAAATTCATAAAATTGAAAATCCGACAAAAATCGAAAATATGACAAAAATTGAAAAATTTGTCACAAATTGAAAACCCCTCTAGGGGTAAAAACATGCGTTGAATCCGAATTTGATATTTTCGAAGCAAAACACGTTTCCCTGATTCAGGGAAAACCTGTGTATTGAAGCGAAAAGTCGCAAAAATCGACTTTTGCGAAAAAATTTTTTTGCGTATTTTTCAATTTTTGTCATATTTTTCGATTTTTATCGGATTTTCAATTTTATGAATTTTGCAATTTTGATGAATTTTTCGATTTTTAGCGAATCGCAAAAATCTCACTTTTGTAATTTTTCGCTTCAATATACAGGCCTTCCCTGAATCAGGGAACCGTTTTTTCGCTTTGAAAATGTCAAATTCATATTCCTCGCATATTTTTGTCTCCTAGAGGGGTTTTCGATTGTGACGAATTTTTCAATTTTTATCGCATTTTTCGATTTTTGGGGTGCATGGGGGATATTTGTTCATTTCTCGAGAATATCGAATTGCATCTCCATGCATCCCTGCGTGGTCGTTTTTGGCGAATTTTCATAATTTTTCTGCTGTTTTCAGGCTTCGGGAGTGCACGCAATCGATTTTTCGCATAAAATTATCCCTAAATGAGTAATCTCGGGAAGAAAATAAAAAATTTTTTTGTTGAGTTTAATCAACGTTAAGTGGAGGCAACCAGGAACACTTGCTCCAAAAATTTCATATATCACTTTTTAGCACTGCTTCAACAGCGTATGCCGCTGAGAAACCCCCAAGCTGAACTCATTCAAAGTGTCCTATTGAGAAAATTCAGCACTACATCAGAAATTCGTGCTAATACTCAACTTTGTTATGAAATTATCAAAACTTACTTTTCTCCTTATTATTGCATATTTTTCTCGGTTTATCATGGGCTCTGGAATAGCTCAACGTACTGCTGGCGCCGCGCCAGCTAACAACAAACGAAGAGATAGTGATTCGAGGCCGAAGAGCGGCAAATCTCATATGCCCACCGAGAATTCATTAGATGAATTGGGTAGTTTGTACACGGCTCTAGGTAGATTTTTTTTCGAAAAATTCGATTTTGTATACTCGAAAAAATCCAATAAAAATGTCGTCAATCAACTCAGATCGCCGAGTGCTTCAAAACGAGTACCATATCATGGAGTTTTGGGGGTTGACCAATGGTCGAGTGGCTAAAGTGACAGATTTGCAGTTATAGATCGCAGGTTCGAATTCCGGGAAAAAGTAGTGGCAAGGATCAAAATTAAATAAAAATGTCACCAATCGACTCAGATCGCCGAGAACTTCAAAACGAGTACCATATCATGGGGTTTTGTGGATTTTGCTCATGGCCAAGTGGCTAAAGTGATAGATTTGCGGTTATAGGTCGCAGGTTCGAATCCCGCTTTAAATTTAAAGTTGCCCAAATTTCATGAAAATTTTTGCATCTCTCTATTTTGGTCTCTTTTTTTCATGGAATTTGGACAACTTTAAATTTGAACCGGGATTCGAACCTGCAACCTATAACTGCAAGTCTGCCACTTTAACCACCCGGCCATGGGTCAACCCCATGCTATGATACTCGTTTTGAAGCGCTTGACGATCTGAGCGCTTCCTCGATTGGCGACATTTTTTAAATTTTGACCCTTGCCACTACCCCGGGATTCGAACCTGCGACCTATAACTGCAAGTCTGCCACTTTAACCACTCGGCCATGAGTCACCCCTCCCAAAACAAACATTGTTTTGGGTTATTGAAACGAAAACATGAATCAGGGTTTTCGTTTCAAGAATTCAAAACAATGCTCAAATTTGATAATTCTGGCGTCATTTTCTCATATAGTTGTAAAAAAAAGTTACATTTTTTTATATGCTTGAACGCAGTCTAAAACAACAACAAAAATTTTAGATGCCACTTCAAGTTCGAAAGACTGTAATAAAACCTTGGACAGTGACTTGGTTTATAAACTCATAAACGCTTCAATGTCGGGTCCTGATGAGAGAAACAAACATTTGTTGAGTTTCATAAAATTTTTTGCCGCCAACAGCTATTTGAATGAAGGTAAGCAAAAAACATATGATTGTGAAAAAAAATTTTTACCAAAGAGATCTTCTGCATGTTAGAAAACCCTCTAAACGACAACCATGATGGTATAGAAATTCAATAATTTAAATTTCTCTGAAAATCAGGGTTTTCGTGCTAATATATAAAATTGTTCAACTTTTATAGGCATGGTGGATGTCGTTTAAAAGGTTTCAACTATCTGAATTCAAATTCAACGTTATATTTTTTTGAATTTGTAATATAAATTTGAATTGTTGTGTATTGAAGTGAAAATCCTGATTTTCAGGGAAAATTCAAATTTAAAATTTTTTAAAAGATCAATCCACTCGGAAAAAACTCTACGTAAAAATGATATATTCGGAAAATGCATGAAAATGGAGCATTTTTTGTTTTTACGGCATGTTCTGAATCGTTGTAGTTTTTAAGATAATTGCGTTTGAAATTGTTCATATTTTCGTTGTAATACACAAACTTTTTTGAATTTTTTTGCAGAAAAATCGATTTTTTAAATTTTCATAAAATGAACATCGTAGCAACTTTTTATAAATAAATGAAATGAATGAGATGAATAAAACGATAAATGAGATGAATAAAACGACACCAAAATTATCCAATTTAAAAATTGTTTTGGGGTTATTGAAACGAAAACCCTGATTCATGTTTTCGTTTCAATAACCCAAAACAATTTTTAAATTGGATCATTTTGATGTCATTTTGTTCGTTTCATTTAGCCATAAAACATTGCTACAATGTTCATTTTATGAAAGTTTAAAAAATCCGTGAAAAAATCGATTTTTCAAAAAATTTCAAAAAAGTTTGTGTACTACAACGAAAACATGAATAATTGCAAACGCATTTATCTCAAAAACTACAACGATTCAGAGGTTGTTGTAAAAACAAAAAATACTTCATTTTTCATGAATTTTCCGAATATATAATTTTACGTGGAGTTTTTTTCCGAGTGGATTGGTCCTTTAATAGTGTGACAGATGTTGTTTAACGATTTTTGTCATACTGAATATGAAATAGGCATTCTTTTTTTATCAAAAATTTTTTTCCTGAGATGCTAGACATTATTTGGCAACTTTGTGCAATTCAAGATAGCCACATTTTAAGACCATAAAGAGTCTAAAGTTTGTATAAACATGCCTTAAAAAAGAAGATGTCCGCAATTCCTCCGCAGATAATCGATTCGAAGACGCCACTTATTCGGTCTTTTTAAGCTCTTTAGTCAATTCCCTAAGGGCCTATTGAGCTTCTTGAGATCTTTTAGTCGAAGTGTTGGGGGAGATATTTTTTGTTGAAAAATGGCAATATTAAGGTTAAAATTAAGAAAATGATTGATTGTAATAAGTCTAAACTTAAGCCCAAGCATAAGCTCAAGCATAAGTCTAAGCCTAAGCCCAAGCTTAAGCCTAAGCCTAAACCTGTAAATTTCCAACAAATTTATCTGAAAAACTTTCCTTATCAACTTTTGATGAGTCCGCAATTTAGTGCCACTAAACTACAGTAAGACCAAAGCGCCACCATCCATTCCACCAAACAGGGAGATGCCACAGTACCTACTCCAGCTCAAATGTCCTCAACACAGGCCACGCGAATGGAAGCCACTGGCCGTGGTGTCGATGAAATCGTCTTCAGATTTTATTGTTGTTGAACTGCCTCAATTATCGCTGAATGCCTGCCAATTTTCAAATTGCCTCAATTCTAAGGTTTGTTTTGTGTATCGAAACGAAAAGCCTGAATAAAGAAAACGATGAAAATGAGAATTTTAAAGATGAAACATGAAACTCAACAATAAGTTCGTGATCTACGGATGTGAAAAGCTCTAAACGACAACCATCATGCCTATAAAATTATACGTTTTGAAAAATTTTTGTGTATTGACACGAAAACCCTGATCTTCGGGGATAGTTTAAAATATAAAATTCTATAGCATAATGGGTATCGTTTAAAGCTATGATAAACACGGTGATGACAATATTTTGAAAGGTAGTGCACAGGCAAGTAAAAATTTGAATTCCAACTAGAGCAGGCTTTCGTTTCATTACACAGACTTTTGGCAGAAATTCCATTTTTTACAAAGATGTTAAAATTTTCATAAAAAGGCGTTTGCAGAATCGTTTAAAACTCTATAAGACGAACAAAATGACGCGAAAATTATCCAATTTGAAAATTGTTTTGAGTTATTGAAACGAAAACATGAATCAGGGTTTTCGTTTCAATTTCCAAAACAATTTTCAAATTTGATCATTTTAGTACCATTTTATTCGCCTAATAGAGTTATAAAAAATGCTGTAATCGCCTTTTTATGAAAATTTTAACATCTTTGTAAAAAATGGAATTTCCGCCAAAAGTCTGTGTATTGAAACGAAAACTTTCAAATTGTTTAATTTCCTATGTACTACCAGGATCAGTCCACTCGGAAAAAACTCTATGTAAAAATTATATATTCAGAAAATTCATGAAAAATGGAGCATTTTTTGTTTTTACGACAACCTCTGGATCGTTGTGGTTTTTGAGATAATTGCGTTTGAAATTTAAATTTGGGTTCATGTTTTCGTTGTAATACACAATCTGTTTTGAATTTTTTGCGGGAAAGTCGATTTTGCATCGATTGTTTAAATTTTCATAAAATGAACACTGTAGCAATTTTGTGTGCTAAATGAGACGAACAAAATAATACCAAAATTATCCAATTTGAAAATTGTTTTGGGTTATTGAAACGAAAACCCTGAATCAGAATTTTCGTTTCAATAACCCAAAACAATGTTCAAATTGGATAATTTTGGTATCATTTTGTTCTTTTCATTTAGCCAAAAAAATTGCTACAATGTTCATTTTATGGAAATTTAAAAATCGATACAAAAATCAACTTAAAAATTCAAAACAGTTTATGTATTACAACGACAACATGAACCCAAATTCAAATTTCAAACGCAATTATCTCAAAAACTACAACGATTCAGAGGTTGTCGTAAAAACAAAAAATGCTCCATTTTTCATAAATTTTCCGAATATGTAATTTTTTCATGGTGTTTTTTCGATTGGTAAAAAAGTCAAAAAATTTCCATGTTCATATCTCATTTTGACAAGTTTTAGTGCTCATGGACAATGCATTCTTCTATACGGGTTTGGGCTCGATCTTGTTGTGATGCCGATCAAAAAATGTGCCGAAACGATCTTAGGTACAATTTTTGTCATTTTATATAAAAGTCAACAAAAAATGAATTTTTAGACTTATAAGAGCAGTTTTCTACGTGATGTCAGGGTTATTTGCAGTAGGGTGTCTAATTATGATACCTATAGTCATTCGGGAAAGGCGGAGACAACAACAAGAAGCACGTGGATGGGCACTAATGGAGATCTTTTTTGTTGGAGCTTTTATTTTGTACCTAATTGTGAGTTTGGACAAAAATTTACTACGACTAAGCCCAAGCCTAAGCCTAGGCCTAAGCCCAAGAATAGGCCTAAGTCCAAGCCTATGACTAATCCTACGCTAAGCCTAAGCTCAAGCCTAAATCTTAGTGAAGGGGCAAACATCATGCCAGAAAAATAAAAAATTTGTATATTGACACGAAAACCACCCTGAAACAGGGAAAATTCAAAATTTGAATTTTATCTAGCATTATGAGTGTCGTTTAAAGGTCTTCGGGCACTATTTTCTGGGCACTAAATTTTTTTGAATGATTTTTACATTTTTATAAAAAATTTTTAGCCCCTCCTTGATTGGCTCAACCCCGAATCGGCTAGCTGCTGCATGGCCATATGGATGAGGCAAATAGGATTTACTTTATTCTATGGTGCTGTTATACTCAAAATTTATCGGTATAAAAAAAATTTTTCTAGCAAAATTTTGAAAAATTTTTTTTTATAGAAATCTCCAAGAATATCGTGTCAGAAAAGCACATCACGTTTTTGTCCGAGAAAGAGATCTACTCAAATATTTAGCTGGGCTATTAGCATTGACGTTTATGGGTAAGATTAAAGAACCAGTCCGGTTGGGCAAAAAGTTACCATTTTTGTTGATATTCGGAAAGTTCATCAAAAATGGAACATTTTTTGTTTTTACGCTAAATTCTGAATTGTTGTCGTTTTCGAGATAATTGCGTATGAAGTTGAAATAACCTAAGCTTAAGCCTAAGCTTAAGCCTAAGCTTAAGCCTAAGCTTAAGCCTAAGCCCAAGCTTAAGCTTAAGCCCAAGCCTAAGCATGAGCCTACGCTTAAGCCTAAGCTTAAGCTTAAGCCTAAGCTTAAGTTTAAGCCTAAGTTTAAGCCTAAGCCTAAGCTTAAGCCTAAGCTTAAGCCTAAGCTTAAGCCTAAGCTTAAGCCTAAGCTTAAGCCTAAGCCTAAGCTCGTTTCAATGTTTAAACTTGTTTGAAATTTTTTTTCGCAATTTTGTTTCGCTTATAACTTTTAATGATTAGATTTTCAAGTAGTGCCGTAAAAGCAAAAGATGCTCCAAATTTTGTGCTCTTTCACGTGGCATCAACCTCCCCAAAAAGTTTCTGGGATACCCCCTAGCATAACAAAAAAACCGAATTTTCACAAAAATTTAGGGCTAACAGCATGGTCTTTGGGCGCTTGGTCCTATGACCCCCTATGGACGTCATCATGGCCGCAATGTCCCATGGAGAGGTGGACCATGATGTGGTATGTGCTTGAGCTAATCTTCATGTTGTATGGGCTGCAGCTATGTCTCAAAGCTCGAAATTCCACGTGGGTCGAACGGTACCAGTTCACTGCAGCTGTCGCCTTAGAGACCATAGTTTCTTCAATAATCAATATTTTGAGGTAGAATTCTTGGACGTTACCCTAAAAAACACGACCACACAGGGATGCATAGAATACCCGCCAAAACACGACCACTCAGGGATGCACAGAGTACCCCCAAAACATTCTCGTGACAAATGTCCGTAACCGTGACACAACTGTCCTAGTGCCGGGGTGTCAAATTCAAAAGTCCCATTTGGTATATCTCATATATGTTTTAGGTATCTATGGGCAAATACTGCTAGTAATGATACTCTGTTTACCATGTATATAATACAATTACATTTTACAATATCGCTCAATATTGCTGCCATTATAACGCCAAAGTTTATTATAGTAAGGAGAAAATGGATTTTACCAATAAAAAATTTGTTTTGCAGGGTAGTTCTGAGGGTAATCGTCGTATGCTCTCGATGGCCGGTGCTAGTAGTAGTGGCTCGAAAGCGCATCCGTCATTGGCAAAATTAAGAGATAATCTCATTAATGGGACTATTGATTTTGCCGAAGTGCCTATTATAGATATGAATCCGGAGGATATAAGAGTATGTTTGTTGGTAATCCAAAAATAGGGGGTATATTTTTAGCGGTGAAAATAAGAATTCCAATATTTTTGACGATCAAAATTTTTTATTTAAAAAATAAATTTTTAACTGTTTTTAAAAAGTTTTAAAAAAACCTTCCAACTTTTTTAGGCCGAACTCAAGCGCGTCTACACCCAACTTCGAATGTATAAGCTCAAAAATTTGTACCAAGATAATCCTCATATAAGTAAACGTAAAGGTGGCAAGAAAACTTCCGATAAGACCTCAAAAAATCGACGAATTAGCATACCAGCCACATCATCTTCCCCGAAAATCCGGCGAGTCGATGAGGAGGATGAGAAAAGCGACCTCACCGTGGAATCTGCACCCCATAATATTTATCTATCGACGAATAAAATCCAACTTGAATCTACTGATCTTTCTGTACGGGTCTAATTTGTTTCACTTATATATTCGAAAAATAAAATTTTATTTTAAAGAATGATTAATCTTGGAATTATATGATTTTTAAATTTTCAATTGGTGATTTTTCAGTGACATTACGATTAAGATATCACTAGTTGTTGCTTCTAGTGCCTAGGTTCGCTTGATCTGAACAATCGGCCAGCAGGGATCCACCCAGTCGTAAGAACGTTTGGCAAGTTGGCGATAAGCTAACGATCGACGAAGCAAGTTGAAGATTTTGTCGTAGTCCGGTTGGTCGTATTAGCGCACATAGTCGATGTGATTCATGATCTCCGAGTATTCTGCCGAGCAGCCTTGGAAAAGCTGAGCACGACTGATTGAGTTGCCACGAGTAGTCTACTTCCAGTCTCTTGCCTAAAAGTACAATAAATGTTAGACATTACAATTAAGATATCACTAGTTGCTGCTTCTTCATAGTGCCTAAGGCTCACTTGATCTGAACAATTGGCCAGAGGGGATCCACCCAGTCATACGGACGCTCGGCAAGTTAGCGCGAAGCCAACGACCAAGTTGAAGATTTTGTCGTAGTCCGGCTGATCGTAGTAGCGCACCAAGTCGATATGATCCATGATCTTCGAGTATTCTGCCGGTCAGTCTTGAAACAGCTGAGCACGACGGATTGGGTTGCTACGAGCAGTCTGCTTCCAGTCTTCTGCCTAAAAGTACAATAAATGTTAGACATTACGATAAGATATTACTAGTTGCTGCTTCTTCATAGTGTCTAGGCTCGCTTGATCTAAATCATCGGCTAGCGGGGATCCACCCAGACATACGGACGCTCGGCAAGTTGGCGCGAAGCCAACGATCAATTTGAAGATTTTGTCATAGTTCGGTTGGTCGTAGTAGCGCACCGAATCGATTTGATCCATAATCTCCGAGTATTCTGCCGAGCAGTCTTGGAACAGCTGAACACGGCGGATTGGGTTGCTGCGAGCAGTCTGCTTTCAGTCTCCTTGTACCGCAGATTGCAACGGCTCAATCACTTCCGACACCGAGCAGTGAATCATGGACTTCATTTTGTCGACCCGACTGACCCAGCAGTTCATACACAAACTATCGAAAACAAGAACGGTCAGTTGAAAGATATGATACGTCGAAGGCACGGTGTGGTCGACCAAATTCTTCCAAGTCTTCTAAATGAGTTCAACTGGCGAGAATGCTTCGGACAGCGAAACATGGTTTTCTACAACTTTTGGAGCCAAGTAGCAGCCCTTTATCCATGCCAATGTTAAGCCTTTGAACGATTCTTACCCCAACGGCCCTCTTTAGGGCCACATTCAAAACAAGAATTACGTGCTTAATCTGAATAATTCAAAAATTTTCTTGTTTTCTTTCGGCAAAATAAGAAAAGAACCATTTTAGAAGTCATAGATTTTTTTATGATAAAAGTACGTGTAAAGGGATACAACTCTAGGAATATTCATATTTCTAGAGTTGTACTAATCTGTTATTCTCGTTAAATTCATTGTTTTTGTTGACGTCTTTTTTCCAATTTTATCCCCTTTCAAATCTTTTCTATGATTGAAAGTTTATCAAGGTTATTCTTTTGTTTTCTGATTTTATAGTGTTCATGTTTTCTTTACAAGTAAGCTTCCGTCTTCATTTATCCATGTTTATGAGCGAATGAAAATAGGATCGGCGAAGCACATGATGTTACGTTTCTATTGCTTGAAAGCTTAGAAATGGAAAATAACTTTTAAATTTGTTTAGGTTAGGCATGTGATTCTTGTTAATATTGTGGCCATAAAGTAGAGGGCCGTTGGGATAAGCAAACCATCACTTTCATCTGGCTTATTCACTGAGAAATCTGACATCTGAGTCCAGAAGTTGAAGAGCTCCATATCGTTCATGCCAATTATATTCATTAAGATGACTACGGATTTAGCGATCCACGAGACCTTGACGTGTTCGGACCCATAATTTCCATTCGTTCCATCGATTCTCTAGTTTTTTGTGCGCTACCCTGTAAAAATTTTCGTTATTCGCTTCAATACACACACTCCGATTCCCTGATTCAGGGTCAATGAAGTATTTTCATGCTTCGGGAATGCAAGGAATCGATTTTTCGCATAAAATTACCCCTAGGAATGTATTTTTTACAAAAATTTTCAAAAAAATTTTTTTTCGGAGAACGGGCTCCGATTGTTACCCCCTTTAAACCTTCATTCGTATAAAGAAACATTTAGAAATTCTGCTAATTTTACGTAAGAGTTTTGCTATGCTAAAAATTCGCATTCTTTTGCTCTTATCTTCTCTAATTTGCTTGACATCAACACTTCAAATACTGTCGTTCCATCATCCCAAAGAACGAGCGCTAGATATTACGGGTACTGAAGCTCGGGTAAGCTCGATACTCTTAATCAGCATTCCACCATTTGGCTTCGTTCTCTATATTCCGTTGGTCTACCTTATCATACAACCAGGTCGTTATACGAATCCATTTTATCGTTTTGTACTCGCTATTGCTCTTAACGACTATTACATGTTGCTGCATCTTATGTATATCGGGGTGTGCTTAGCACGAGGCGAATGTCTTGGTGGAGATCTCATCAACACAGTGCTCATGACATTGGCCGTCTATAGCTGTTATATGTGTATGTTGTTGAACTTGTTCGTCGCATGGAATCGTTTCGCGGCGGTATTTTTCTATTTGAAATACGACAAGCTTTTCAACAGAAGAATGTTTATTTTCTATTATGCGAGCGCACTTATTCTGAGTGCGATTGCCAATATTCCCGGTTGGAAATATGGGATGAAATTTGTAAGTCGTTGTCAAAAGATCATTTTTGGAGACCTGAAAGCTGAATATTTGGCATAAACAAGAACGGGATTGAATGATCATTCAAATAACACATGAACGGGATGACCTAGAACAGGGAAACAATTGTGCTTGTAATTTTTTTCATATCCCGTTCTTGTTCGTCCCGTTAGGGCCGCCACAAGCTATCGTGTCCTCACAAGCAATGGCACAAGCTATCGTACGAGTGTAAAATACACTCGTACGACGGACGAAATGGCCACAAGCTATCGTACGAATTTCATACGATGCCATCGTACTCCGTCGTACGACAGCTTGTGGCGATTTCGTCGTACCCTTACGTTAATTTTACGATCGTACGATGACTTCGTACGATTGCTTGTGGCGACCCTAATGGCTTGGTAAAAGTTATGACACTTTTTCCGAAAGTTCCCGATTTCGGGAAATGGGAAAAAATTTCCCGCCAACCCTATTTAGGTTTCCAATTATGGTGATTCCTTATTAGACCTCAATAATGAGAAAATAGCCATAAAAAACTAAATTTTCTCCATCTGATCTGTTTCTCAGCGACTTGGGGCTTGACGTTTTTCGTCAAGTCGCATAAAAAATCTTTAAAAGTCATACATAGCGGTAAAAGTTGATGGACAAGTTAAAAATTACAAAGTTCTATTCGAAAATTTCACTCAGAATTTGAACGAAATGTGTATTCATGAGTTCAGGCACGTAGCTAGGATTTCCTGACGGGGGGGGCAATGACCCAAAGTCCAAAATCCACAGCTACCTGTGGTTTTTGTCAAACTTTTTCAAAATTTTGACCAAAATCCACCCCGTTTTCCATCGAAGAATTTGTAATAGCTACCTGCGGTTTTGGAAAAAACATAAGGTGGTACCCTTTTTTTCAAAATTTTTCCTGACGGGGGGGGGCAGTTATCCGGATTGCCCTCCCCCCTCCCTACGTGCCTGAATGAATTCGACCCTAATGTGGGTCGAGCTCTTCACATTCATACTAATTTTTTGCCACTTGCTCATGTGCTATCAATGACCAACTTTTCGCGAAACAATTTGAGAAACATACTATAAAACTTGCCTCTATATCCTTTTCGGTTTCATTATTTCTAGTCATAAGTTTATCAAGGCTCCATTCACTATAACCATCATTTTCCATTTTGTTGGAATTTTTTGGAGCTCGAATTATTACCACACCGAGAACGTGGGAATACAGGTAATATGAAATTGGGCAAAAGTTTTCGGACCCGACTGGGACTCGAACCAGGCTCCTGGCTACCGTCCAAGTGCACTACCATTGTGCTACCGAGACCTCTAACTGATGCCTGTTAATTAATAAATACTTGACGGTGTATTTTCACTACTCACATTGTGATTAACACATGTGTGTCATCCGTCCGACCGATTAACAGTACAAGACGGACGTAGGGATTACCGATAGGTGATAGCCCTCTTTTTTGGAGCTCGGATTATTACCACGCCGAAAACGTGGGGGGGGGGCAAAAGTTTTCAGACCCTACCGGGACTCGAACCCGGACCTCCTGGAGTAGTGGAAAATACACCGTCAAGTATTTACCAATTAACGGGCATCAGTTGGAGGTCTCGGTAGCACAATGGTAGTGCACTTGGACGGTAGCCAGGAGCCTGGTCCGGGTTCGAGTCCCGGTCGGGTCCGAAAACTTTTGCCCAATCTTTTAATATTAAACGAGGAATGTCTGTCTGTTTGTTTGTGTCACCGAATTTTGTAACCTTAAGTCCAATCCCGTTATGACTTTAGATTTTTGGAAAGAGCTCGGTGAGAGAAGATAAAATGACATCAAAATCATGGGGATACCCCATCTGGAAGAAATTAAAAATTCAATTTTTCATTTTTGCCTTTTCAACTTAGGTATTTGGTCAGAAAAAAAACAATTGCCTTCATAGCGCAGTTAGTAAAGTGTTAGTTTTGTAGTCGGAAAGACGCAGGTTCGATCCGCCTAAATATTTTTGCGTTTTCAGTAAATATTATTTTTTGAAACAAATCGATTTATTTGAAAAAAACGAAAAATTGGATAGAAATTGAAAAAATCCGAAAATAGAAAAAATTTTAAAAATTCGAAAAAATTTAAAGCGAAGGCATAGCCCTTGAGCGCCTTCGGCGCTCGGTTCTTTCATATTACCATCATTTTCCATCGAAGAATTGGTAATACTCGAGCGCCTCTAAATTGCTACTAGTTGTCCGCCCTAGAACAGACGTCTTTTCAAACCAAGTAATAGTGCTTTTTTAAAATTAAAAATCTACACGTTGCGCGATACAAACGTCGCGCGATACAAAAATGCACTGTCGCATTTGAAATTTTGAATTTATTACAAGCTCTTCGTTGTAATACACAAACTTTTTTGAATTTTTTGCGGAAAAATCGATTTTTGCATCAATTTTTTCAATTTTCATCAAATGAACTTGTAGCAATTTTTTACAGCTAAATGAGACGAACAAAATGACACCAAAATTATCCAATTTGAACATTGTTTTGGGCTATTGAAACGAAAACATGAATCAGAATTTTCGTTTCAATAACCCAAAACAATGTTCAAATTGGATAATTTTGGTGTCATTTTGTTCGTCTCATTTAGCTATAAAAAATTGCTACAATGTTCATTTTATGAAAATTTAAAAAATTGATGCAAAAATGGATTTTTCCGCAAAAAATTCAAAATTTTTTGTGTATTACAACGAAGAGCTTGTAACAAATTCAAAATTTCAAACGTAATTATCTCGAAAACTACAACGATTCAGAACATGCCGTAAAAACAACAAATGCTCAATTTTTTATGATCTTTCCTAATATATCATTTTTTCATATGATTGTAAATTATTGGACTGGTCCTTTAATATTGACGAGCTACTCGTAATATCGAAATACCTTTAGGGCCTCCCCCACTAATTCGCCTCGACGATTTCGAGATGAGCATCAGGGGTGCCAAGTCAGCTAATTTTTCAGAAAAGTGCTGATTTTTCGAAGTCAAATCTGGCAAAATGCTGATTTTTTAGTGTCAAATCTGATTTTTGAGATGCGAAATTTTGTCCAATTTATAAGAAATATAATGAAAAATTAGCATTTTGCTCCTCCTCAAACCTGATTTTTAGGCGCCGGATTGTTTAGGGACGGACATTTGGGGATGTGACATTTGGAGATGGACTTTTGAGGATGTGACATTTGGGGATAGACTTTTGAGGACGGATTTTTGGGGATGGGACATTTGGGGACGAGGAAATATATGATGAAGGCAAAATAATTTCAGAATGAAAAATATGAGACATTTAAAGCTTTCTGTATACATTTAAACCGTTTCTGTATGTATAATAAAATTGTATTTAAAAAAACCTAAATTTCGTTCCCAAATGTCACATCCCCAAAAAATCCGTCCCCAAAAGTCCGTCCCCAAATGTCACATCCCCAAATGTTCGTCCCCAAACAGTCCGGCGCCGATTTTTAAAGTCAGATTTGCTCATTTTGAACAAAATGTTCTTGGCATCCCTGATTAGCACTAATTGAAAGTAGACGTCGAGACGCTTCTATTTTTCAGAGTCAAAGAATTTTTGAATGTGGACTTTAGCAAAGTTATAGCTCACAACGAGATGCATAAAATTACAAAAGATCAAATTCGAAAATTTGTTGGCCCTGAATAAATACAACAAAATGAGCATAGAACATCGATACACAGGATGAAGGCTCGAACAAAGTGAGCATATGTGGATCTTCTTTTTTTCAAAGCCGGTTTGCACTCAATTCCCGGCTTGTCTGTCTTAATCAACTTGGAGGAAAACCCGTGCTTCGCACTTCATTTTCTCAGTCGGACATTTTGAGAATATAAACAGTCTTCATGTTAACTTGAAGACTATGAACTTTCATTTGCAAAAATGTTTTTCAAAAACATCATTTGGTACTACAGTCGAAAGAGTTGTCGAAACATTTTTTGACAACTTTTTGACAACTTTTCAACAACATTTCGACAACTTTTTTGACATGCTTGAACGTAGCCTCAGGGCCTCCACTAATTCGTCTCGACATCGAGACGGAATATCTTTTTATGGTTGAGGAATTTTGACATGGTGTCGTTTGCAAAAATGTCGAGCTAGATGAGAGCTACATTTTATGAAGTGACACCATGTCAAAATTCTTCAACCATAAAAAGATATTTCGTCTCGATGTCGAGACGAATTAGTGGAAACCCTCAGGGAAACTATTATTTTTTATTGCAGATAGGAATAAATTTACACGATAAATAAAAAGATTTTTTAATGTGTACATTCACTCGCATCGACGTTTTGTTTTGAACATTTATCACAAGCACATTTTTTCTCTGGCTTTGGCGGTGATGGTTTCATTTTAGCTTGTTTTTCTGCTTGCAATCTAGCTATTTCGGCTCTCATCTGCTGAAGTTGGTTCTGAAGCTCACTACTACGACGTTGAGAATCCTATAAATTCAAATGTACATGGTGATCCAGATGAATATACAATGAAATAAAATTCGGATATCTCGGGCATATGAAAAAATTTTCACATGCGGTTTTTTGCAAATTGCTAATCCACGTGATCAACTTTATCTTAAAAATATTTTCATGATTTTTTAATAAGTCTGTGTATTGAAGCGAAAACCTGAATTTTTTTCTTTAAGGAATTTTTGAAAAATAACAACGCCATTTTGTAGTGCGCATCAAAAAACGGTAGTCCTCCCAAAAATCTGACAAGGAAAGGGACGGTACTTGATGGTCGCAGATTATTTCCGGACCACGTTAAAAATGTAGTAGGAGCTATATTAAGACGATTAAAATAAGTCAGAAGTCGCAATTCTCTCATTGAAGCGAAAAAATGACTTCAAAAATATTGTTTAATTCCAGATGCAAAAAAGTATAAAACTATACCTTGGATTATTTCACAAGGCTGCCTACGTAGCCGAGTGGATAAAAACTTAGCTCTACGCCCACAAAACCACAGGTTCGAATCCTACCGTGAGCAATATTTTTCCATCTGGAATTAAACAATATAAAAATACTCTTTAATTCCAGATTAAAAAATATTGCTCACGGTAGGATTCGAACCTGAGGCCTTGTGGGCGTAGAAGCTAACTTTCTATCCACTCGGCTACGTAGGCAGCTTTGTGAAATAATCCAAGGTATAGTTTTATACTTTTTTTATATCTGCAACGTTCTTAAGAAATGGCTGAAAATCACTATAGTCCGGTTCAGCCTCAACTATAAAAAAGCTGGACCCAAAATTCAAACTCCGAAGTTAGCATCCCGTCCGATCTGGCAAGTTAAGCAACGTTGGGCCAACATTGATATCGTCGGTTCAACCCCCATCCTCCGTTTCCTTGTGTCCAAATTCGTTAAAAATTTTTGCATATGAGTATTTTTATGTGAGAAACAGCAAAAGTTTTTATCGAATTCGGACACATGGGAGAGGACGGGGATCGAACTTACGTTAATCCATTCGGCCGAACGTTGCTTAACTTACCAGATCGGACGGATGCCGACTTTTGATTTTGAATTTTGGGCTCAGCTTTTTTTATAGTTAGAGCTGAAACGGACTATAATTGAAAAACACCAAGTTGTTCACTTTTCTCAACTTTTGGCGCCATTTTGGTCTGCCGTGCCTGTATTATTATATGGCGCGATTGAATGCCAACGAAATTTACTTGAATAAAATTTTGAGCACTTGTACAAGCTTCATCTATCTGATTTAGACGTTTATTCTTTCGATCAACTTCACTTTTCAGCTTTTGATGGACTTCCTGCTGTTTGGACATTATATTCACTAGATGCTCTCGATGCTGAAGAAGGTCTACCTAGAACAATTTTTGGACATTATAAACAAATCACTAAAATTTTATAAGACAAATTTAGGAGCTCTTTCCCCTGGGGAGACGCAGTAAACAGGATTATAAAACTGATACTTTTTTGAAGAAAATTTTATGAAAAATATCCTCTAATGGCTTAGGCCTAAGCTTAAGCCTAGGCTTAGGCTTAAGCCTAGACTTAAGCTTAAGCCTAGTCAGCTTCTTTATACACTTTGCCACGTAGCTGACACTTTATATAAAGCTAGCCATGAAAAGGATAATAATGGGGGACCATTTGGGTTTTTTTTAAATTTCAAAAATTTCGAACAAAAACATAAGGGTGGACAATTAGGAAAATTTTTTTCATTTTTTCAGATTTGGGAGAGGAAGCTTCCCTCCCTTCTTTGCGCCACTGCCCACTATATCCATATCTGAATGGTTACCCTTGCTTGGCGAAGCCTACGAGTTTCTTCTTTTCTAGCAAGTACTTCTTCCTCTATCAGTTCTTCCACAGGATCCAATTGTTCTGGAACACGGTCATCCTCATTCATTGAATCTTTTTCAGGCAAGCGCATTACAATATTTTAAAAGCCGGGAATTATATCTGAAAAGTTAGGATCTCCAATAATTGCGTCTAGAAATTTTGGAAGCACTAATACCGCACTAATAAAAATCGAAAGTTCGTCAAAAATCGAAAAACTCGTCAAAATCAAAAAATTCATCAAAAATTGAAAATTTCATCAAAAAATCTAAAAATTCGACAAAAATCGAAAAACTCATCAAAAATTGAAAAATTCATCAAAAATTGAATATTTCATAAAAAAATTCATCAAAATCAAAAAATTAGCAAGTTGGGGAACACTAATTGTAATTAGTGCTCGTCTCGACGCTTATTTAAATTGAGAATATCATTTTCAGGATAAACGAATTTTCAAAAGTTGTCTTTGACATTTTCATGCATCTGTGGGCTAAAAATTTGCTGAAGACTACATTCGAAAATTCGTTCACCCTGAGGCACCATTTATACTTGCCGCAAGACGCGCGCGTCTTGCGGCAAGTATAAATGGTGCCTGAAGAATAAAACCGTCTCGACGCCATCTATGCAATTAGTGCTAGTCTCGAAATCGTCGAGACGAATTAGCAGAGGCCCTGATATATTTCAACATAAAACTGAATCAATCTTTTCTATCTAAAAAAATCAAGAAAGTCAACAAGCACGTGCAAATACATATCCTTGAAGATTTGCTATTCGCTAGGGTCTTAAGATCAGGATATTGATTTTTTAGCTGACACTCTACTGCTCTTTCTCTTGCACAAAAAGAAGTCATCTTTTTTCAACTATCACAACTTTGTCCGCATGAAAATCAAGTTGAAAAGTGGAAGAGACTTTCATGATTACGAAGCAATCTTTTAAATACACGGTGGCCCAATAGGCACTTTACATCGGACATTGATCAATATCCTGGCTATCCGAAAAGATTTTTCGAGGCAATTTTTTTGAAAGTTAGTTAGACTAAATGTGCATCAAATGAGGTGGCTATCGTCAAAAAATACAAGTTTCTAATAGTTTATTTTTGCGTTACAATATTTTGCTTTAGGAAAAAGCACCCTTAACAGTCGAATTTTTCTAAAATTTGTTCGGATTCTGAAAGAGCATGACCGATTTTACTTACCTACAAAAAAATCATGAAAAAATGATCTATACTTTTCAACATGTGAAATAATAAGCAAATTCTAAAATTTCATTCGAATTACTAAAATGGCGCAGTGGTAGTGGTCTCAGCTTCGATTCCAAAGATAGCGGGATCGAATCCCACTCTCGGCGATTTGATTTTGCTATATTTAAAGACAATATTTATAATATTTTAATAGTTTTTAAAGGTTAAAAGACATATAAACAGCAAATAAGAAACGAATCATGTATTTTTTGATGAATTATTTTCTGAACTACGAGTTGCATCAGTCAATCCACGCAACTCTACTTCATAGAGTATATCATTGATCCTCTTCTTGACTTCAACAGCCACAGCTGGAGAATGGCTAGCTAGTTTCCTCACTGTTGAAACCACAAAACGACCTAAAATTTAGTGTTGCATTTAAAGGACCAGTCAGTCAAAACCATATGAAAAAATGATATATTCGGAAAGATCATGAAAAATGGAGTATTTTTTGTTTTTACGGCATGTTCTGAATCGTTGTAGTTTTCGAGATAATTGCGTTTGAATTTGTTACAAGCTCTTCGTTGTAATACACAAACTTTTTTGAAGTTTTTGCGGAAAAATTCATTTTTGCATCAATTTTTAAAATTTTCATAAAATAAACATTGTAGCCATTTTTATAGCTAAATGAGAGGAACAAAATGATACCAAAATTATCCAATTTGAACATTGTTTTGGGTTATTGAAACGAAAATTCTGATTCATGTTTTCGTTTCAATAACCCAAAACAATGTTCAAATTGGATAATTTTGGTGTCATTTTGTTCGTCTTATTTAGCTATATAAAATTGCTACAATGTTCATTTGATGAAAAAGTAAAAAATTGATGCAAAAATCGATTTTCCCGCAAAACATTCAAAACAGTTTGTGTATTACAACGAAAACATGTACACAAATTCAAATTTTCAAACGCTAAAAATGGGTGTAGGAACCCCCAAAAACAAAACAAACATACGCATCCCCAAGGGGATGCGTTAAATTATCTCTCTTTTTTATCCTTTAAAGAAAACAACTTACCCCAACATTCTAGATCGTCACTAGTATCATTCGTATTTCCCACATTTGACCTTATGGCAACACTCTGGGGAACATGAATCGCACTTAATGCTTGTTGCACGGTTACTGTCGCTTGTGCCGAAGAAGTTGGAGCAACAGTAGGCGCAGCTACAGGTTGATCGGATGAGCTATTCGTTTGCATAGTGCTAGCGTGCATTTCTGGGATTGGCAGCTCGGCGGAGCGTTTCGTTCCACGTCGAACAGTGGGTTTGGAGGAACCAGTTGATTTTTCAATCGAAATACTACGCTCAGTTGAAACTGATTCAGCTGATGTAGATGGTTGATTCTTATCTTGCTTGTCGAAAGATGGAAATCCGGAGTTGATCAAGTCATCAATGGAATGGTCTAGTTCGGTTTTGGGTTCAAACGATGTTGGTGACTCTCTAAAAATTTTTTATCGAATAGTATTTGTATTAAAGGACCAGTCGAGTGGGAAAAAAGTTGCCCATTTTCTGTTGATATTCGAAAAGTTCATGAAAAATGGAGCATTTTTTGTTTTTACGGCATGTTCTGAATCGTTGTAGTTTTCGATATAATTGACAGATTTGCAGTTTATAACAAAAAAGAGAGAACATGTAAAATAAGGTCGCATAGCGCAGTTGGATAGAGTACTGTTCTTTAATCTAAAGGTACAGGGTTCGAGTCCCTTGTGTGTATGTGGCTTTTTGTCCAATTTGAAAATTGTTTTGGGTTATTGGAACGAAAATTCTGATTCATGGGGCGATTAGAAAAATTTTGTTGGTCGCTCTCTATATTACTCTTTTCTTGGCTAGCTTTATATGAAATGTCGGCTACGTGGCGAAATGTATAAAGAAGTCGACCGTCCGATCTGGCAAGTTAAGCAACGTTGGGCCTGCAGGTTCGATTCCCACGAGGGTAAAACTTTTGTTTTCAAATTTTTGTAAAAAATTTTTTGAAAAGCAACAGTTTTACCCTCGTGGGAACCGAACCTGCGGGCTCAGCGTTGCTTAACTTGTCAGATCGGATAGTCGGCTTCTTTATACAATTCGCCATGTAGCCGACACTTTATATAAAGCTAATCATGAAAAGGGTAATAGTCAACACTTTGACTCCCTCGTTCGTCTACTTACACTTCATTTGCTCTACTCGAGTCAAGAAATTTTAGCCGTTGGAAATAAAACCAAGTAGGTTCTTCAATTGGATGATTCATGGCCTTCAATTGTTCCATGCGCTTCATTTTTCGACGGTACATATCTTTCAAGTTCTTGAATTGATTCCGAATATCTTCCTCTGAAGAATAAAAAGTACAGGGTGTATAAAAAAATCGAAATTTGGGTGAATTTGAGTGATTTTTTCATGTTTTTTCGACTCGAAAATTTTTTTCAAAAGTCCTAAAAGTGACCTATATAAGGGTAATTTTATGCTGGAAATCGATTGCGCACATCTCCGAAGCTAGAAAACGCTTCCCTGACCCTGAATCAAGGAACCAGAGTGTGTATATTGAAGCGAGAATGTTTAGATTTTCTGTCTAAAAATGACTTTCTGGGGGTAATTTTATGCAGGAAATCGATTGCGTGCATTCCCGAAGCTTGAAAATGCTTCCCAGATTCTGAATAAGGGAATCGGAATGTGTGCATTGAAGCGAAAATCGAAAATTTGCATATATAACTATTTTATTTTATTTTTTAAACACTTTGAACGTGATTCACGTGAATTTCACATTATTTTCATGCTCCAAATTGTTTCATTTTTGCATATCAGAAAGAGTAAATTTTTCCTATAAAATTGTTAAAAAATATTTTTAAATTTATTTCATTAATATTTTTTGTCAATAATATACTTGGATACGAATACAATTGTTAAAAAATTAATTAATTGCCTTTATGACACAGTGGTAGAGCGTCAACCTCTAGACCTAACATATCGAGGGTTCGAATCCCACCTGAGTCGAATTAATTTTTTTACATTATGAATTTAAAAATATTTTTTAACAATTTTATGGGTATGTTCGATCAAAGTTAGTGTAACGTTACGGGGGACACCCTGTACATGAACGATTAGTATGTTTGTGTTACGTGGGTATATACCACTACCGGATATAAGATTCCAAGTTTTTGGAGTTGAAAATTTTTTGTCTAAAAAGTATACCGGTAAAAGTGTTCGGCGACTGTTCGAACCCATTCAAATATTGTGTGGTTTCGGCAAGAGCCTCTTTCCGTTTTTCATGGGATGAATAGTCGGGATGTGAGCTGCACCAGAG
>OZJO01016034.1:0-10154 GCA_900406225.1 Acrobeloides nanus | reverse complement strand
CTTGATACGCGCATTCAGGCGTTTAACACTAGTACCAGGGGCCTTCGAATGTTCGAGAAATCGTCTCTTAAAATTTCCCGGCGCAACCGACCTTCATAGCCGAGTGGTATGGCTCTCACTTTTTGCTTATTTTTGTTCTTCAAATAAATATTAAAAAAATATAAAATTTAAAAAAATATAAAATTGTTAAAAATTAAACAAATTTAAGGTCGAGGCCAAGCCTAAGCTATAGTCAAGGCTAAGGCCAAGTCCGGTCCTCTCCAACTGGATTTTGATATAAAGTCTTAATAACTTCTGCATCTATGTTTAAATGAAAACTTTTGATCAGACGTGGGTAAGAACTGCCTCCATGGAGCCAACAGGCGAGGGTTCGAGTCCGATCCCCTCCAACTTGATTTTGCCTATAAAGAATTAAAAACCGTTAAAATATCTTCAGCTAATATCTTCAATAAGTCCGAATGAAAACTTTTGATCAGACGACCCGGATGGCCGAGTGGGTAAGAGGTAATAACTGCGTTTGAAATTTTGACTTGTTACAAGCTCTTCGTTGTAATACACAAGCTTTTTTAAATTTTTTGTGGAAAAATCGATTTTTTAACTTTTCATAAAATGAACATTGTAGCAATTTTTATAGCTAAATGGGACGAACAAAATGACACGAAAATTATCCAATTTGAACATTGTTTTGGGTTATTGAAACGAAAATTCTGATTCATGTTTTCGTTTCAATAATCCNACCCAAAACAATGTTCAAATTGGATAATTTTGGTGTCATTTTGTTTGTCTCATTTAGCTATAAAAAACTGCTACAATATTCATTTTATGAAAATTCAAAAAATTGATGCAAAAATCGATTTTTCCACAAAAAAATTTTTGTCACGCTAACTTTTGTCACGTTTTTGTAAAATTGAAAACGACATAACTTTTTATAGGAAAAAGATTTTGACTCGGAATTTTTTTACGAGCTTTTTCATGATCTAATCTAACTTTTTGAATTGAAAATAAATTTCAAAACTTCAATGATTCCGACATAGATTCAATGCCATGTGATTTATTTCTGTAACTTTTTTGTTTTATTTTTGTAACTTTTTTGATTTATTTTTGTAACTTTTTTAGGCATTTTATTTTTGTAACTTTTTTGTTTTATTTTTGTAACTTTTTTTAGTATTTTATTTTTGTAACTTTTTTGTTTTATTTCTGTAACTTTTTTGTTTTATTTTTGTAACTTTTTTTAAATGCAGGAAAATAAAAAATTAATGAAAATTATTTTTAAAAAAATTTTCTTTTTATAGACGAAAAATTATTTTGAAATAATTTTTTATTGAGGATTTAATCAAATTTTTCATAAAACTTAAAAAGTAATGCAATTAATTAATAAAAAGAAATTTGCACATAATTAGGAAAAATTTGTCATAGCTAACCAACAAGTCTTTTCTATGAAAGAAATGTTTTTTATTTTTTTAAAGGACGCCATTTTTTTCAGCACTAAAAATATTTTTTTTAGCACTAAAATTATTTTTTTAGCACTAATATTTTTTTATCACTAAAAATATTTTTTAGGGGTCTTGTTTTTTTCAGTAATAAAAATATTTTTTTTAGCACTAAAAATATTTTTTTCAGAAGGCCTAAGGCCTAAAGCCTAAGGCCTAAAGCCTAAAGCCTAAGGCCTAAAGCCTAAGGAATAAATTTATCGTAAATCATTATCTAACACAATGAGGCATCGACGGTAGTCGATCCTCATACAAATAACATCTACTAACTTAATTACGCCTAAAGGAAGGTGACATCATACTTATCTAAACTTAGCGACTGTGTCGCTGTAGCTTGTAACTATTTGTATTGTATTTTGTGCTGATGCACTGGATTTGCACTGAAGCGGATAGATCAAGGGATCTTCCCGCCGCTTTATGTTTTGATTCGGGATCGAGAAGGAGTTGTCATGGAAGGTGGAGCTTCTTAGCGAAGGCTTCCATCAGATTTCGTAATTCCCAAAGTTGAAGACGAGCTTATCGTTGGCCTAGAGCTCATTGTGCCTGGGAGCAGGACTTCTGGACGGTTCTCTTTGGTTAGGGCTCGATAGCCCTCTTATCATCTCGCGTTTCGTGTTTCGCTTCAGGCTCTAACAAACTGTTTAGAGGCCGGCCTCTTCTCTACTTGGACTCGAGAGTCGAACCAACTCTCAACTCGCAACTCCAGAAGCTTCCTAATCCCAACCCCAAATCCAATTGAAAGATCCATCCTTTGTTTTCTACAGGTAGCAGAAGAAGTACATTCAATTGGTGCGCAAGGATCCGAAAACGGTTAGTTTAATCAACATCTAAAAACTAACGCCAAAGACTGGTGTACACTCAAAATCTTAAAAAAAAACAGTTCGATCAAAAATGTCACTTGATAACCGAAAAAAGATATTTAACATATCTAATTACGAAAGTATACAAACGAACAAACCCATATATGGTGACTCAATTGTGAGTCTGGTGACAAATTTGTCAAAATTTGAAGATGAAATTGTGAGAGATCTCCGTGAGTATGGGCGCACACAAAATAAAATTGATACCGATTTGGACAATGAGAAAACGGCACGCGAATTATTAGTGAGAGAAACAAATCAAAGCTTTGAACAAGTAGCAAAAAAGGTTGACAATTTGAATGAATTAGTCCCGGGTGCAGATCCATTAATGC
The DNA here is from genome assembly GCA_900406225.1 of Acrobeloides nanus. Taxonomy (NCBI): domain Eukaryota; kingdom Metazoa; phylum Nematoda; class Chromadorea; order Rhabditida; family Cephalobidae; genus Acrobeloides; species Acrobeloides nanus. The sequence continues at coordinate 7,472 of OZJO01016034.1, read as the reverse complement.
GCAAAAGTGAGCTTGAAGCACAATTTAATGATTGGTTGAAACAGAATAAAGACATGCATGAGATTCGAAAGTTGATTGAAGAAAAGGATCAGCTCAAAAAACGTGTGAGAATTTTGGAAGAAAATCCTCAGGGTGGGGTACCCCGAATTGAAAATGATTGTCAAAAGGAGACGGAAATTGAAAACAATGAGCCCAAAAATATAAGAATAGGTGAAATTGAGCCTGAACATGAAATTAACATGATGTCTTGTGGAAATCTTGATAGATTTGACGGTATTAAAATACCATGGTCTGTATGGCTGATGCGCTATGAGGATCGTGCGGCAAATCAAGCTGTGGCATGGGATGAGGCCACCAAACTTAGAAGGTTGCCAGACCATTTGGAAGGAATCCCGCGTGTGAGACTTGATCAAATGAAAGCGGATGATAAGGATTCGTTTGAAAAAGTTTGTAACAAATTTTCAGAGCTGTTTGAGGATCGCAGCTCAAAAGATCTAGCTCAAGAAAGGCTAGACAATTATTTTCAGACTGACATTGAAAGTATTGTAGTGTTTGCGAGAAATATTGAGGACAAAGTCAAAGCGGCGACACTTGGAGAACCTGACGCGGTATATCAATCAATTTTGCTCAGGAGTTTCATAAACAAACTACGCCCTGAAATTAGAATTGATGTCAAAAAGCAAAGGCCATCGAACTATGATGAAGCTTTTAAGCACGCTCAATTTTTCGAAAGTTTGTTAGTAACTGAACATGCGCAACGCTCAGCAAATATGCTCTCAAGCATTTCAAATAGAACTCCTATTGAAGAGGCATATGCTCTTGTGAGTGGAGCATATTCGCGTCAACCAGGTCCTAGCAACACTAGTTCTCAAAACGCCCAAGGTGGGGCGACACAAAAGTTCGATAAAGCAAGTAACGAGCAAAATCTAGGTTATCGCAGGTATGAGATGCCTGAAAATGTCCAAAATTCGGATATGAGATTCCCAGCACGCAAAAAGTACGCAAAACGAGGTAGAAACTATAATGGTGGAAATAATAGAGGTAACTATAATAATTCCAACAATTTCTCCCAAATGGGCAATAACTTTAACAACCGTGGAAATCGCAATGGGTCAAACAATAACCAAGGTTGTTATAACTGCGGTCGCATGGGCCATTTTGCGCGAGAGTGTCGATCAAACCCGAATCAAAATCAAAATTTCAACAACCGTAATCAACAAAACCAAAATTTTGGTCCACCCAATTCTCAAAATTTTCATCGGGTAAACAACTCGGGTCAGTCGGACAACCGCAACAATATTAACACCCTCGAACAAACTCAGGTTGCAATACCTGTTGAAACTCAATGGTTAAAAGAGGCGCATGATAAGATTGATGATCTTGAAAAGCAAAAATTGCAGCTAGAGCTTAAGGCTGCGAAAGCGGAAATTTCTAGCCGCGACAAGCATATAGATGCTTTGAAATTGCAAAATCAAAAGTATGGCTTAGCCTATGGCTTAGCACCTGAGCAAGCATGTTCATCGTATGGGACACCATTTGATGAAGAATTGATACCTTATGGGAGTATTCAGACATTGGAACAATATTTTGGTGATAGTGAATCAGACAATGATGATACTGATCCAACATACAAATCAAATATGTTTGAAGAAGAAGATGCAGACGTGGAAAGCAACTCTGATCCTGATGAATATATCAAAACGAAGGAAGGAGGTAAGTCGCTTAAAAATTTGGAATCGCCAAAGAGAGGCGAAAATTCAAACAAATTTCAAAGGTATACTTTACCGAAAGAATCTCATATAATAAGGGGAAAATCGAACACATGGAGCTTTAATGGAAATATGACAATTATTTCTACATTTGTAGATGAATCCTATTTTGAAGTCCATTTAGAAAAGCTGACAAAAATGGGTTACACAAGGTCAACTATGAGTGATTACATACACAAGGTATACGAAACTTATATGAAACATGAGCAATATCCAGAAATGGAATATGTACGACAGGCTGCTAGGATCAAGCCTCCAAATGAAGGAAGAATACGAATATTGATAAATGGTGACATTTTAATAATATACGCATCTCACATCACGGATAAAAATGTGGAGGAAACAAATTCCTGTAATGAAAAGTGCAGAAACTGTGGATACACATGCCATGAGACACTTGATTGCCTAGAAGGCTGGAGGAAAAGTTTAGATAAAAAATTTCGAAGTAAGTTGAAAAATTACTACGAAAAAAGGACACGCGCACAAATTCGTAAACTAAAGCGCAAACTCGAAGAAACTGAGCAACATAGTCTTAATCCTAAGTGTTACAATTGTAGCGAACAAGGACATAAATCTTATGAGTGTCCATTAGCTTGGAAGCAAGAAACTCAAGAATTTGAAAGAAATACACTTAGATACATAATAGAAGCGGAACAAAAAGGAAAAACGTTTGATGAAACTTCAGTATCTGATTATTCACTCTACTCAAGTGAAGAGAAACTTTCGAAAGACGATGATAGTGAAATTTACCATGACGAGGAAGAATCCGTGCCTTATGAGCAGATTTTTACCCTCACTCAAATTTATGGAGATAGCGATACGGAAAATCAGGTCGTCAATGGAGAAGAAACATCTCAAAACAACAAAGCTGAGGGTAAGTCGTTTGAAACTTCTCAATCGCCTATGACAGGTGAAAACTCAAACTCACGTCCCTCAGGACTTTTAAGATGCGACTCACCCATGCCACCATTGTTGGGCGAAAGCGAATATGAGTCCGATCAAGAAGTTGGAGAGTTTATACAGAATAGAATTAACCCTCCAAATTTTACAATTTCAGATGTAGATGAACAAAACGTTCAAGCTCTTACGCAAGGGAACTCATATTTAGATTTAGATAGTGAACCAACAGTCGTTTTTGCAGTCAGATCTGCAGAAATGCGTACATCACCAACAACAAATGAACGACCAGAATTGATATTTGGTACGGGTACACGGAGAATAGGTACGTCATTCACAAGACAATGTCGTTGTATCAGATGCCGGCCACATAGTCAAAACTCCATTAGGGTATGCTATAACTGTGGTGAAAGAAGACACATTATGATATTCTGTCATGAAAGGTGTTTACGCACCGCAAGGACTGAAACCACAAGAGACTCTATTGCAGATAGACAAAGAAGTATCGATCTCAGCAGAAATCGCTCAAGATTTCGAAGGGAAAGCGAAGAAACAGACATTAATGAGATTCCAGCCTCACTGTTTGAGGAACCTGGAATGATGCCGCGATTCATAAGAAACAGATTAAGAAATGCACCTCCAAGATATGATGATATTGATCGTCCAAATTACAGATTTGGAAGATCTTTATCCAGAGACCATGCAGGACTTAATCGATCGGAATGGAATTTCGAAATCAGAGGCGCAGGAATGTGATAAGAATTAATTCGCGAATTGATAGAATGGTTGAGGTGCTTCAAAACACAATTTCAATCATGCTTACTTTGACACTTTTAACTCGTGGCGCTCATGGTGTCTACGTCAAGCACGAAAGAAATGACGCACCACTAATTTGCCAAACACGCATTGGAAAGACGGTTTGGAAATTACCAGGTCCACCGATCTGTCCAAAAATGCACGATCCAATCATTGAAAAGAAAGTATTTTCTCTTGAGTTGAAAATTTATAGACCAAGAGCGCATGCGTATGAAACAAAAGCGACTGTGTGTAAGATTGTGCGTGACAAAGTGCGATATTATACTAATTTTCTGAACGATGACTTTGAGGTTAAAATTTCGGAAACGCTACAAGTCACAAATGGACAGTGCCAACAAATGCGCGACCACAACACTTGTGACTTAGGTTCACCTCTGAAAAAGATGATCATTGTTGGAAAACACATCTCAGAAACAAATAACGAACTGTCGTACGAATAACTATTGGTCAACAGGATGGAAAGAGACTGAAACAGTAAATTGTTTCATGTACGAGACGATGGTGACATCCAAACACGGAGCGAAATATGTCACAACTCCAGCCGGAGTTTTAGGCAACGTTCGTTATAATCAAGCATATGGGAATTTACTTGACGGATCAGCCGTAATCTGGGATCCAGAACCTGAAGAAAGATGCAAGTTTGAGTTTTTCACACGCATGTACGGCCAGCGCATGGACAAAATCTGGTTGAGTGACTCTAAAGAGTTTGCTCTGTCTTTCACTGACAAACCGACTGAAGATAAAGAGTGCATCAATAACTTTAAACTAGCAGTTTCCGATCAAGGGTTTGCGATCAAAAAGGAAGATTGGGACTGGTCACTCGATAATGAGAAAAAGCAAGAAGAGATTGGGGAAAAGCGTAAAGTTAATGCAATACCTCGCCAAAGGAGGCGAACAAAGAGAGAGAATATAGACATCCAAAACGAAAAATCTGAAGTTGCGCCTGCGTCTACAAACCAGATAAGCGCCCAATTCCTAGCATTGGATGTGACTTTAGTAAATCAAATGAAAGTTGGGTTTCAACATGCGCTATCGATCTTATGTGATAATTTAGCAATTGTCCATGAGCAAATGAAGTCAGTCCTTATAAAGAATCCAACTCTAGGAGTCAGGAAAATGTTGAATAACAAACCAAACATTCATGCTCGCGCGTCCGATGCAATAATCGAAACATGGCCGTGCATGGAAGTTCCAGAAGTAAACTTTAAGTTTATTCCTTCGGTTACGATAGGAGGCTGCTTTGATCCACCAGCTTGTGAGTTTGGAGAAAATAACCAAACACGCACAGGCTTTTATAACACTATAAATCGGATCATTGTAAACGACTCCAAAGTAATTGATTGTGAGTCTGTTAGATCTAGAGTGATTTTTATGTATGGCAAATATTTGCAACTCGATTATGTGACAGGTATCACAATCGAGTTAGATCCAAAAGAAATCCCAACGTTGGGGTCAACTCAAATGAATGTCGAGGATTTTCCTCAAATCGAAGTAACGATTTTCCACAATTGGGTTATGTATAACTTTTCTGACTTATTTCCGGCAAATCATTTTGAAACTTCGATTCAAAACTATCATACTGAAAGATGGATTGATTACCGTGGCCATCAAAGGCTACAATCGCCACAATCTAATTACGAAAAAAAAGAGCATAAGAGTCTATTTTCAATGTGGATAAGTACATATATGACTCCATGGTATGCTTGGGTAACTGCAATGAATAGCTATGTAACATTTCAAATTATAAGATTTCTAATTCAATGGTATATCGGCATTCGAAATCCTTTAATTCCAAACCAGCGTCTTCGAAACTGGTATTACTTACAAAACCAGCCAAATGATCTATGCAATCCTAATAATCGTCATGAAGCGAATAACATGACAAACGTCATTGTTATTCCCAAAGTTAGAGAATCCATAGATGAACAATCGAATTTTGACACGAATTCGATACCTGGAGATCCAAAAAGCTGGCCACCACGGGTTTCAGCGTCGATCTCGACCTGTCAAACGTCTCGAAATATGCCAGTCCTTATAATGGGATGGATTACAGTGTTTTAACAAAAATGCTTTACGATACCGGGGCAACTTTAACAGTGGCTTCAGACAAAATGATTCCTTACTTTGTAAAATCTGATTCGGAACTACTTAGCTACGTTACTGCTGCGACAGGTGTATCAGGGAATCTGATATATATTCATAGCAAAGCAAAGGCAAAAATTCAGGCTGAAAAATCGAAAATTCGGGATTTTAGGTACCCATTTTCGTTTAAATTTTTTTTTGAAAATTTTTCTAAAATTTTTTAGCTTTAAAAATTTGTAAAAATTCAAAATTTTAAAACCTAAGCAGAAACTACTAATAACCAGTTGGTTCAGACCCTTTTAAAGCTATCCCGCCCCACAGACAACGAGGCCCCTTGGGTTTTTCAAAATTTCGACTCCTCACCAAATATGGCCAGAATTTCAACAAAAATCAAAATTTTACCTTTCTAATGAAGTAATTTTCCAATAAATTACCTAAATAATATAAAAATAAGGCGTCGAATAAATAAAAATCTAAAAAAAACAAAAAATAAAATTCAATTAAAATATAAAGTTAAAATTTTTTTTAAAAATTTAGCCAAAAATCTAAAATTTTCAAATTTTGTCATCAAAAATTCATTTTTGATCAATTTCCACTGGGATTTAGAAGTATGTTGAAAAAGCCGCAGGCAATGAAAAATATTGTACGGCTATTGTAAAGCCGGCAGCTTATCCAGAAAAACGGATAGATCCGTAGATCTGATAAGACGAGAGCAGGAAAACAATTAGTGAAAAGAGCGCTATTTCCAAAAATCGAAAGGGATCATGATAAAAAATGAAAATAGCGCGCAAAAAGTTAAAATTCGTTAAAAATCTTATTTTTGGAAGCTAAAAAACGCTTAAAAATTGAGAAATTTAATGAAATAAAACATTAAAAACCAAATAAATCTCAAAAAGCGACTATAAAATGCAGAAAAATCTATGAAAAAATCAAATTTGTAAAAATTCGATCCTTCGTTTCAATAAACAATTTTGGCGCGAAAATAAAAATTTAAATTTATTGAAGCAAATTGCATATCAATCGACGCGGAATTATAAGGCGGTTCTGAAAAAGTGGTTAAAATTTAAAAATCATGAAAATTAGAAAAGAAACTTACCAAAAACATCAAAAACCAGTAAAATTGATATATCTCGGAATTTTTGTATAAAATTTGAGTCAAAACGCTACAAAACGCTGAAATAAAGCTTCCTAAAGGTTTCTAAAAATAAATCTAGAAAAAATAAAACGAAATAAAATCGAAAACATACCAAAAATTTCAGAAATCCATTGAAAATCTTCAAAAATATTTATCTAAAAAAAATGCTAAAAAGATACAAAATTGTATCCCATCGGAGAAAAACATCCATAATCAATAAAAACAAACAAAAAGCAACATAAAAAGTTTTAAAAAATAATTTAAAACCATGACATTTTACAAAAATAAATTATAAAAAAAAATTTTTTAGAAATAAATTGGATTTTTTTTTGTGCAGGGATAAGATATCGTAAAGATTGATACGGTAGTAGTCCTAGAAAGCAAGACGAGGGACCGTCTTGTGCAGGGATAAGATATCGTAAATCATTATCTAACACAATGAGGCATCGACGGTAGTCGATCCTCATACAAATAACATCTACTAACTTAATTACGCCTAAAGGAAGGTGACATCATACTTATCTAAACTTAGCGACTGTGTCGTTGTAGCTTGTAACTATTTGTATTGTATTTTGTGCTGATGCACTGGATTTGCACTGAAGCGGATAGATCAAGGGATCTTCCCGCCGCTTTATGTTTTGATTCGGGATCGAGAAGGAGTTGTCATGGAAGGTGGAGCTTCTTAGCGAAGGCTTCCATCAGATTTCGTAATTCCCAAAGTTGAAGACGAGCTTATCGTTGGCCTAGAGCTCATTGTGCCTGGGAGCAGGACT
>OZJO01016033.1:0-32081 GCA_900406225.1 Acrobeloides nanus | reverse complement strand
TAATCAAATGAGCGTGAAATCATATTGTAACGAATACCTATTGACGAACTGATTGGGATATCAAATTTTCTTAATCACTAATTATAAATTTGGTTTCATTGTGTAGAAAGAGATCGGGACTCAATGGCGCAGCGGTAAGCGTCTCGCAAGGGACGTCACGGAACAATCATATTCAAAAAATTTTCAACCTGGGCTATTTTGTAGAGCATACCCACTTGTCAATAAAAGTGATCGAATTTTTACCATGCAAGGCTTCGTTTTCGAGCAAATAAGCTTTTAAATCCTCAAATTTTGTAGGGATTAATAAGCAATTTGTTATACAACGAACTCAATGTGTTCATAGCTCATTACGAATGCTTCAGTCCATACATGGGCAGGAGGGGGGGGGGAGGGTATTGTACCCCCCTCTAATTCGTCGTATCGGGGGAAAAATTAATGGATCAATTCGTATACAAATTCATAAATCGAAAACGAATTCGTATTTCGACTTTTTCGCCTGTACGTTTTTTTTGGTCAAAAGTAATCTTTGGGATAATTCGTATTTTGGGGCCCAGTACCCCCTGCTTGCCCATCGCATATTTGTCGATAATTCGATCTCGGTTGAAGTGGATTTGTTTTTGAATATACAAAAAATTGTTTTTGCATAATATTTAAAAAATAATTAATAAAATGAAGTCGACGTATTTGCTGAAAATGATCCTGATTTTGAAATTGAGCTAGAGGTAGGTAAATCCCAGAAAAAATATCTCATTGGGCAAAACAGTGTAAGGAAACAAGATGTTGGTTTTGTTTTTGCAATTCAATTCATAAATGTATGAAACACTTGAAATATAGTCGAAATTTGTCTTTGGCTACCACGGAACTTTTTATTGAATTAGGCAACGTGTACATTGAAACGAAAAGAAACTTGGATCCTTATATAGCTTTTTTGATGCATCCCTACGTGGTCATATGACGGGAAAATCAGGTTTAGATAGTAAGTTAGTGCTAAACCTGATTTTCCCGCCATACGACCACGCTGGGATGCATCAAAAAGCTATATAAGGATCCACGTTTCTTTTCGTTTCAATGTACACGTTGCCTGATTCAATAAAAAGTTCTCTGGTAGCCAAAAAAAATTTCGACTATAGAAACATTTGGATGTGTCTTTTATACAAATGCTGTATTGATTTTTGTGCTTTTTATGACATAAGTAAACTGTACTTTTTTTACATGACATTTTTACTTTTTTGCCTGAAGCCATATTGCACATTTTTTTCTGTCTTGTGAATTGGTTTTGATTATTAAAAATCATGCGTTCTATCTTTTTTCAAGCATCAAAATTAGTACCGTCATCGTATACCCTATTTTCTTGGTGCACTAAAATTCTAACAAAGAATCTCACCATAGGATGCGATTTTTCCAAAAATTTGATTGAGTTATTAAGAGACGATTTCTCAAAAGTTCGGCATAGATTCAAATGAAACGAAACGATAGGTTTGAAATGATACGAATGAAACGAAGACAAATGAATACGATACGAATGAAACGATTTGTGCCTGATTCGGGTAAATTGCGTCGAGAACACAAATATATTGCAGATTTTTTATTGGTTTCATTTCATTCGATCGTTTCATTTGAATCTATGCCAAAAGTTCGAACCTAGGTGGTCGTAGTGTTAAACAGCTCAACTGCCATTTAATTCAACTTTATTTAGTGAGATTAACGCATGGGAAAGTTTTTGAAAGTCATTTTGAGCCAATACGCTTAATCGCTTACATTAAAAACTTTGTCCGAAGATCAAAACCTGATTTTACGTTGATTTTTTGAATTTTCCAAGATTTCTATCTGGTCGATGTATTCCAATATGGAGAACAACTTTGGTGTAATTTTGAGAAAGTCCGAGAAAAAATTTTTTCGACCCCTACAACTACGACCCTCCTTGTAAAATGGGTCAAAAATCAAAGTTTCTCAGATTTTTTCGAAATTACACTAGAAATGTTCTCCATATTGGAATACATCGGCTAGAAAGAAATTTTGGCCGAAAAAAATTATTTAGGGTGTTTTAGACAGGTTAGAAAATTCAAAAAATCAACGTTAAATCAGGTTTTTGATCTTCGGACAAGGTTTTAAATGTAAGCGAGTTGGCTCAAAATGACTTTCAAAAATTTTCCCATGAATTAATCTCACTAAAGTCAAATTAAATGGCATTCGAGCCGTTTAACACTATGGCCACCTAGGTTCGAACTTTCGAGATATCATCTCGTAAGATTACCATATGAGAATAAGTTTATCCAAAAATTGTTTAAAATTGACTTATTATTGAAAAGAAAATTTGGAATTTTATTTTTTGAAAAATAATTTAAAACTGAGCTCACTTATCAAAGTTTTTATATTTTAAAAGATGGTTGATTCAAATGATTTAATGGAAATCGAGCCCTCAACTTCAACAGGTTTAGCTACTACTATTGATGCCTTGCTTAAAAATCCGCCAGATTCTTTGTTAAAGCTCCGTGAGCTTTTTCTACGATATCATTGGGCGATGGCTACTTTAGGTATTTATGTTAATTTTTTTGAAGGTTCGGCACGTTTTCCTTAGGAACTCCTCGAATAAAAAAAAATTTTCTCACAAAAATTTAATAATCTAACATTGCTTTAAGACGAATCTCCTACAAATTTTCAATCTCGGATGGCACATTTTCACTTGCTGGCCCAAGTTTTGCGAGAAAATGAAATTATTCCAACTCATAACTACGAACATGGTAATATAACCTTAGCCAAAGTCTTAGAACGCTTACTCGATGGTATCAGACAAGGTTACTTAGCACGAATAGATGATTTAAAAGAGGCCGAACAATATGATGATGTAAGCCTCTTTTTTACAATTTTTAGATAAAAAAATTTCTAGCTCAAAAAAGTATTGCTGCATGATTTTGATTGGGACAATGCAACATCAGAATCTTTGATTGAAAGTGCATTTCTCGTATTTGAATGCTGTGTCAAAACTTCTCAATTTGATGAATCTAGTGAATGGATTTGTCGGTATGCAACAAATTGGATTTTTTTTCAAAAAATTAATGCTGACCCCTCTGTTGGGGAGGGGATATCTTTTGGTTTCTTTTAGAGAGTATGTGTACAGGGTGATTAAAGAGTTCCCGATCACTTTGAAAGTTCGCGCTTGACTTCGTAGGAAAATTTTTCTCAGATAATTGTTTCGTATTTTGAAAGAGCATGTTGAAAAACTGTGAGCCCCAAAAAATCATCGACAAATATTTCCAGGGCCTCTGATTATAGCGTTTCCTTCAGGTGTCTACGGCGGCTCTGGTGGCTACTGCGGTCTTTCTTGCGGCGGTTTCTAAGTTTTCTTCAACACAAATTCTTTCATGAAAAGTGATGTTCTATAAAGTCGTTCCCCATGATTTAAGTATTTCAATGAGCTATCGTTCATGTCCTAAAAGATTATATTATCCGAGATATGGCCTTAAACCTAAAAAATAAAGAAAGATTTTTACTCATTTTTAGATTTAAGGCCATATCTCGGCCGATATAATCTTTTAGGGCATGAACGATAGCTCATTGAAATCCTTAAATCATGGAGAACAATTTTGTAGAACATCACTTTTTATGAAAGAATTTATGTGTTAAAGGAAACTTAGAAACCGATGCAAGAAAGACCGCAGTAGCCACCTGAACTGCCGTAGACACCTGAAGGAAACACTATAGCCAAAGGCCCTGAAAATATTTGTCGATGATTTTTGGGGCTCACCGTTTTTCAACATGCTCTTTCAAAATATGAGACAATTATCTGAAAAAAATTTTCCTACTAAATCAAGCATAAACTTTCAAAGTGATCGGGAACTTTTAAATCACCCTGTATATCTTCAAAATTGATTATTTTTAGTATCCTAGAAAAGCTGATCTATCAAGAAATTGATTCCAACGAATTACAGGATCAAACTTTTACAAAGTGCCTCGCCATAATCGAAACTTTTCCATGGGACAAAGTTAGTCCAAAGAACCTAACAATGATTGCTTACCGACTTATGAAATTAACCGAAATGCATAAGTATGAAAAAGAAGTGGACTTGTGGATTTGTTGCTATAAAATTGCGGCACTAAAACAAGAAGAGCTTACAGAAGATGGTCTCGAATCGTTCTATGAAGACAGTGCTGCGTGTCCTAATAAGCTACCGACAAGATCATTAAGTCTTTTGGTTAAAGCACATGAAGCTTTGGGCAAGCATAACTCTTGTTGTAGCAAAGATGTAAGCATGAAAACTTCGTTTCAAAATTACAGGATGTTTCAAATAAATCGAATTTTTTTCGATCTTGCGTGGTATTTCAATTTTTTCAAATTTTTTAAATTTTCACCAAAATAATCCTATATGGAGTTTGTCTATGCGAGAAATCGATTGCACGCATTGACAACCCTTGAAAATATCTGACCCTGAATTAGCCTATTTTCGCGTCAATACACACAGCGTCGTAATTTTGGTCCAGGTTTGGGGGGGGGGGGGTTTCAAAGGTTCCACCCACCCCCTCCATAATTACGACGCTGAACACACTGAATTAGGTCCGGATTTCAAGATTCGGAAATGCGCAATCTCAAAAAAACTCCCCATATTGGGCCGTATGCACAACTGACGCTAACGCTAATAGCTGAAGCTAATGCTAATAGTGGTAGCTAACGCTAATAGCGTCAGCTCGTATGCACAACTATCTCTATTAGCATTAGATTCATTATTAGCTACAGCTAACGCTAATAGCTGAAGCTAATGCTAATAGCGGTAGCTAACGCTAATAGCTGCAGCTAACGCTAATAGCGTCAGCTCGTATGTACAACTACCACTATTAGGGTCGACACAAGCTATCGTGCTCCCACAAGCAACGGCACAAGCTATCGTACGAAGTCATCGTACGAGTGTAAAATACACTCGTACGACGAACGAAATGGCCACAAGCTATCGTACGAATTTCGTACGATGTCATCGTACTGCGTCGTACGATCGTACGACAGCTTGTGGCGATTTTGTCGTACCCTTACGTTAATTTTACGATCGTATGATGACTTCATACGATAGTTTGTGCGGCCGTCGTACTTTCGTACGATAGCTTGTGCCGTGCTTGTGGCGACCCTTATCGTTAGCTTCAGCTATTGTCATTAGCTTTAGCATCAATTTTGCATACGGCCCATAGGGTTACTTTGATGGGCATTTAAAAAAAATCACCAAAGATCACAAAAACCTAATTTTTTTTTGGCACACCCTGTAAAATTTTCAAATTTAGGGCAAATTTTTATGGTTTTATTTGAAAGAATTACGCAGTCTTTTGGAGCTTGATGAAGTGCAGAATTTTCTGAAAGAAGATCCACAAAAGAAAGAATACAGTAAAAATATTGAGAGAGAAATTTTTCAGTGTCTCCAATGTTTAATCGGGTAATTTTTTTCTAACATTGGGAAACAAATATGTTTTTTCTTTAGTTTTTCAAGTATAAAAACCCGTCAACGTTTTGAAAGTCATGGCTCAACTCTAAAACTTGAAAAGAATTGGGAACTGTTTGAACTTGTGCTCCCTATGTTGATTCCGAAGAGGCTTCCTCTATTTGACGATTTGTTGAAAATTTCTTCAGATTGCATTGAAATCTTTACGCATGTCTATGATTTTGTTTTAGTAGAGGGCTGTGAAAGCCTTGAAGAAAACGAGTTTGCAAAAGCAAGACAAAATTTAGACAAGTTTTTAAACGAGCCACCAAAGCTTGAGCTTAAAAAAGAATTTGATGAAAATGGTCATTTGGTGGGATTTATGGAAGATTTTGAATTTCAAACAGGTTACTAGAATTTTTTAAAAAGATTAAAAAATTTGTTTGAGGATATAACTTGATTCTGATCACGGCGTACCACAAAATTCTAAAAATTGAGGCAAAGGTCAAAATCAAACAATGTCACCAATCGACTCAGCTCGCCGAGTGCTTCAAAACGAGTACCATATCATAGGATTTTGAGGGGGTTTGAGCCATGGCCGAGTGGCTAAAGTGATAGATTTGCAGCTTATAGATCACGGGTTTGAACCCCGTATCGAATTTAAAGTTCTCTAAATTCCATGAAAAGTTTTGCATATCAAACCCCCAAGACTCTATGTCAAACCGTTTGACATAGAGTTTTGGGGGTTTGATATGCAAAACTTCCATGGAATTTGGAGAACTTTAAATTCGATACGAGATTCGAACTCGTGATCTATAAGCTGCAAAGCTGTCACTTTAGCCACTCGACCATGGATCAAACTCCCGAAACCCTATGATATGGTACTCATTTGGCGAGCTGAGTCGATTGGCGACATTGTTTTTGATTTTGACCCTTGCTTCAACTTTTCGGATTTTTTGGTACACCATGTGATATAGAAATTCAAATTTAGACTTAAAATTTATATTTTTAATTCCAAGAGCTGTATAAAAATATTTTTTAGACCTTGATTCCAATTCTTTATGGCCATGTGTTGACCCTAATAAAGCAGTTTCTCGTACTAGACTTGAATTGGCACAAAAATTTCTCTATATCATTGCCCATTTTTATTGTCGGATCGGTGCGAAAAATGAAATGGTTTCATATGCTAAGGCAATGCTTGCTCTGGGTTGCAATCTCTTGTCCAAGGAAGTCTATGGAACTACTTGGGCTATTTATGGGCATACAGAAGTTGCTCATTATTCGGAGGTATGCATAAATGTTGAGGGGATTTATTTCTCATTATCCACTGCCCAAAATTCAAAAAACCACTCCTCTGGGCAGTGACATAGCCAGACCCCCAGGAACGGGGAAGGTATTGCAATCCCTCCCATTATGACACAAGTATATTTGGAAAATTTTTTTTTGCGCAAACAATTTTTTTGCGCACAAGTATTCTTTTTTGCGCACAAGACCTAGGCTTAGGCCTAAGACTAGGCGTAACCTTAGTCCTAAGCCTAAGCGTAACCTTAGGCTTAAGCCTAAGCCTAGGCGTAACCTTAGGCTTAAGCCAACGTCTAAGCCTAGGCCTTGTGCTCAAAAAATAATACTTGTGTGCAAAAAATATCAACCAGTATATTTTGCTATAATACTTCTTCTAGCTACCAACTGAAAATTTGCTGGAAAATCTATCCCGATTAACATTCCCCTTCAAAATGGCATTATTTTTGGATAGAACATTAACGATGGTTCATGTTGATATAGCGAATATTTTCTATCAAGTTCGAACTCGTTTATATAGAAGGTTGAGAAAAGAGGTAGTCATTTTTTAATTTTTAAAAATTTGAAAATTAAATTTAGGGCACTCACGACTATGATCTTTACAAAACTCTCCTTTTGATGAGTAAAAGGCATTTGCAAATGGCCGAAAAATATAACGAATGGGAACATTTGGAAGTGGACTGGCTTTCTTGTTATTTTCAAGCGAAAATCGCTGAAAAAGAGAATGAACCTGCACAAAAGGTTTGCCAGTTATGTCTCAATAAAATAAAATTTTTAGATTTTTGACTTTTACCATCGCTGTGCTTGTACGATGGAAGAGGAAGGCTATAATTACACTGCGAAAATTAAGCAAGATGTCCAAAAACACTTTGAACCACTGGAAATCCATTATCGTGTATATAACTACGCTTTGAAAACTTTGAAACGGTTAGAAAATAGCCCAATGAATCTTTATGCAAATTTGAAGAAACTTCAAATTGTGGCATTTTACTTGAAATTATTTCTGGGTCATGGTGTAGCAAGAAAGTCGCAGAATATGGATGGTGAAGAACAAATTCCTTTCAATGATGACAACACAAAGGAACAAATTCGAATGGTTATAGAAAAAATTTTAAATGCTGGAGAAGAGGATTTTGGAGATGATATTGAAAAAATGGTAAGAAAATTACAAATATGAGGGAAACATTCGAAGAAATAGATTCTAATGAGAAAAATTAGATAACATACTCACCTCCACCCAAATGACTGACTAGGAATCATGAAATCCTGCCTTTCTGATCATTTTTGCCACAAAGATTGTGTACAAGTTGCGCAAAAAGTCGGCTCACGGCGGGCGAAAGTTGGAAAAAATGGCCCCTAGTGCAAACAGCCATGGTCAAATGGATAGGATCGTCGACCGATCTAGAATGGAGATGGTTTGATCCACGGAGGTCTCATTATAACTAACCCTCCCTGTTCAAGATGACAGGTCGACGATCCTATCCGTTTGATCATGACTTTTTGCACTAGGGGTGTCACTAAATTTATATGGCTTAAGGGCCTAACAAAACCCTATTCAGTCTGCGCAGTTGGTGGCTGCGCTTTTTGACGCAGTTTCAAACTGCGTCAAACATGCTTCGAAGCATGGACAAGCTTCTTCAGGAAGTAAGCCTGTACAGGCCTCAAATAGTGGGCCAGTTGGTACTAAGCGGCGGTGCAATGCTCTTCGCGCACAAGGGGCCATTTTTTCAACTTTCGTCCGCCGTGCGCTTATATGGCTCTTTGTAGGTATATTGGCTTTGCGAAATAGCCACTTTAAAAGAATCGATAGAAAAACTGTCCATTGAAGCTTTTGAGACGATCATTTTACGTTTCCCTCATTACAAGTCATTTTATCGTCTGGCTCAATATTATGCCGAAGTTTTGAATAAGCCAGAAAAGGCTCTGGATTTTCTCTTCACCAAGATTTTCAAGAAACAAAAATCTGACGGGACTATTTTTGATGTAAGAAATTTTCGAGATCAGTTTTGAATTTAGCTTGTATGTCCAACGACTCATAAAATCATTTTAGAATATCATTGACATTAAACGGTCAGATTTTGAGCGTGTTGGTTCGCTAGCTTTTCATGTAATGCGAATTACAAAATTAGCTATCGAATGTGCTAAAAAAGTCGAAAATTTCGAAAAATTGGAGCAATTACTATTTAATTTAATGATTGCAGATAAACTATCCAGGTTAGTGAAATAAAAAAAATCAATTTTCAATAAGCTCTGCCTTACAAGAGTGATTAGGGAATTTCCCAAGTGGGTTACAAAAAATAGCACTAGAAACGAATTTTTTTGACAACTAAAATCTATGGGCCAGTCCTTGCCTCAGACAGTAGCGCGCTGCATGCAGCTGCTGGGCGTTGCACGCAGCTGCTGCGTGGACTAAACAGCTGCTGCGCGGTCCAATCAACTGCTGCGTGGACCAAACAGCAGCTGCGTGGACCAAACAGCAGCTGCGCCGCTCAACCGCAGCGCGCAGCTACTGTCTGAAGCAAGGACTGGCCCATAGATTTTAGTTGTCAAAAAAAGTTCGTTGCGTGCATTATCAAAGTGTAAAAACGCTTCCTTGACCCTGATTCAGGGAAGGTGGTGGGTGTATTGAAGCGAAAATCGAAATTTTCGGATTTTTATGAGAAAACCGTCGATTCTTAGGTTTTTCTAGGCGGGGAATCGATTGTGCGCACTCCCGAAGCATGAAAACGCTTCCTTGACCATGTTTCACAGCCCCATTTATGCTACTTCTATTTTTCATTTTAGTGTTGATATAGATGAATATGAACGTCAATATTTAATTCACCACTACACACCAACCTATCTTCATTTGTCGCAGAAAAATTTTCCAAAAAAATTGGAAGATATTAGTAAAAAAATTGAATCTGTTAAGAAAATGATCTCAGCTATACAACAATGGTAGGGTCAATAAAAGCTTTGAGCCTGGAAAATTAATTTTTTAAGCGAAAACTTCAAGGATGAAGCAGAAAAGCTGAAAATTCTTTGCAATGAATATGTTATAAAGAAAAATCAACTTTTAGAAATTGAGGCTGAAAAGAGAAGAAAAGAGATCGAGCAGTTGGAAATGCAACGGAAAGAAGATGAACGAAAACGAGAAGCTGACAGATTAGAGGCTCAACAAAAAGCTATATTAGAGGCACAACAAAAAGCTCTATTAGAGGTACAACAAAAAGTAAATCTTGATCAGAATTTTGTGGACTTTAGAAAAAATATGAGAGTGATGATTAAAAATTTTTTGGAAAAATTATTTTTTTCCCATTTATAGGCACAAGAAGAAGAAACTATGGATGTGTATCAAGTAAATCCAACTCAGCCTGCTTTAATTATTCAAAAAAATTTGCAAGATGTTGATAAGACAATTGAATCTCTTAAGAGAATGATCTTGGCAACACAAAATAGGTGAGATCAAAAAAAATTTTTGAAAAATTATTTTTTGTAGTGAAAATTCCAAGGATGAAACAGAAAAGCTGAGAATGCTTTACAATTCCTACATTACAAAGAAAAATCAACTTTTGGAAAAGGAAGCTAAAAGAAGACTAAAAGAGGAAAGATTATTGAAAATGCAACGTGGCAGAGGAGAGGAGCAAAAGCAAGAAATTGAAAGATTAGAGGCTCATCAAAAAGATAGATCAGAAACACAACAAAAAGTAGGCAAACATTTTTCATGAAATTTTAGGGGGTTGCTTTTTACAACTTTTTATGAATCGATAGAATTTCGACCAGGTGAGATTGAACCCACACCTAAGCATGAACGGCTAGCTGCCTAGCCATGATTCAAATTGCGAATATAGAAATATCTAGCCGCAGTTATTAAGTAGAAGGCTGGTTGAAGTGTAGGTAGAAAAGTAGTTATTAAAGTTTATTAACTAGAAACGGAATCTCTCCAATATGTTGTAGCCGATTCAGAGAATCATCTGACTCTGAGTCGGCTAGTCGATCCTGGAAACTCTAGATCGGCTAGCCGACTCAGAGTCAGCTGATTCTCTGCTACAACATATACAATGTTATTATCAGTAAAACTGGTACATGTGATGGTACTAAACAAACAAGAGTTATGAAATTATTGTGACATATAGACAAGTGACAGACAGTACAAGTTACAATAAGTAAAAATAACCCATTTCGAAATTTGTACAGGGTATGCGAAAATTATACGACCCCCTTATAGTAATATATCTAGATAATTTTTTCGCCATAACTTTTGATAGGAACAACTATATGCCGAGATTTTGGTTTCATTTTAAAGCTACGAACATGATAAAAAATATTTTTAATCCCATTTTTAGGCACAAGATGACGAATGTACGATTGTTTATCAAACAAAACAGGATCAACCTAATCGAAATATTCAAAAATTAACTCAATCGGTAATTTTAAATTTTTAACTTTTTATAACTACTCTTTTTAGCCTATTTTGAATCAAGCTTCAACTTCGTCTCAAGCGGTATATTTATACAAGTAATCTTAAATTTTTATTTCTAGCAAGCTGAATCTCAAGTCCAAGCAGCTTTGCAGCAATCATTACATGAGGTAATAAAGTAATTGAATGACAAAGTTATAAAAACGGTCATTTGATGTTTCCAAACTTGACATTTCGAAACTTTTTTTATATTTGTGAGGATTTCACCAGATCCTGATAGTTTTGGTGTCGTTAGAAAGCTGCATTTCGTAGAAATCGAATGGCATCAAATTCATGCCATAACTCTTTCTAGTTACGGAGATATTGAATAATTAGTAAAAAATGTCGAAAAAACTGACATTTTTTACTAATTATGCAATAACTCCGCAACCAGAAAGAGTTATGGCATGATTTTGGTGTCATTTGATTGCTACAAAATCCAGCTTTCTAACGACACCAAAACTATCAGAATTGGCTTTGAATTTCTGGAGAAATCCTCACAAATAAAGTTTTGAAATGTCAAGTTATGCAATATCTAAAGACCATAAAAACCATTTAGAAATCAAATTGGCATGAAATATTTAAAAGTGTCGATCCTAAAACCATGCTCGCTCTTAACGAAAAGATAAAACAAACCAAAATTGCACAAGAACATGGTCAACCGTCTAATGCAACAACAACAGTTAGATTTTAAAAATTGTTGTGGAAAAATTGAGTTTTAGCTCTTAAAAAATTGAAAATTGGAGAAAAAACCAAAAAATTTTAAAATTAAGGGGCATGATGGACTTTTAAAATCCTTATATTTTTTTCTCTTAATTTATGGAGGAGAGGTCCTCCATTTGCACGTAAATGAATCCAAAAATTGATATAACTTTGTAACTCAAGATTCTTATAGCTTCCGCAATCATTTGATGCTTCCGTATATACAATTCTCAATAGATTGGGTATTACTTCACCTATAAAAAATGCTACATCTTCTACAACCGCCACTTTTACTCATCAAGTAGGTTTCTTAAAACATAGAAACGGAATTTTAATATTTATAATACTTACAGCAGCCATCTAGTTCAACACCTACATCATTGCAATCCAAAAAATCACCATCCATACAAGCTCAGAAAACTCAGCCAGGTGCATCAATTCAAACACAAATGCAACAAACTCCAGCTGATCAAGTACCAAAGCCACTGCAGACACCAAAGTCAATGCAAATTCATAAGACCCAACAGATTCCGACATCATCGTCTGCACAAACTATGAAGCCACATCAAATTCAAGCTTTCTTAGCCCAATTGAAACAACAACAAACCATATCCAATCAATCTTCGAAGCTTCAACAAACTCTACCTACACAAATTCAATCTCCACAACAAACTTCATCGATGCAAGTTCAGAAACCTCAGCAAATTCCAACAATACAATCTCCATTGCTTCAACAAAAACAATCGATGAATACGTCGAAGTCTCAGCAAATTCCACTCGTACAGATGCCAACGTCATCATCATCACTAGCTATGAAGACTCAAACACCACAACTAACTAAGGCAAATCAGATTATGATGATGCAACAATTACAATCCATGCAACTTCAAAAACTTCAACAAACTCAACCATCAGTCATGCAAACTCATTCTCAAACGTCTCGACAAAACCAGTCCATGCAAGCCCATAAACCTCATCAAGTTCAGTTGACGCAGTCTCAGAAGCAACAACTAATACATGCAATGCAAACTAACTCCATGCAAACCCAATCGGCTCAAAAAGAATCGAATCAAAAATTTAGTGAGGCTATCCAAGCTAATGCGAGGCAAACGCCAAAACAAACGCTCGCTGATGCTCTAGGTTCCAAGATGGCTGGAGTGAGTAGGAGAACCCCTGTCGTTTCAGCTAGTCAGTCTCCATATGTAGAAATTCCTCAAAAGACACCAACTGTATTGGCTGCACAATCGCCGGTTGTAGAAAGTCATAAAACAACCTCGGCAGTTCCATCTTCGCAACCTTCAACGTCAAGTGGGATAATGGATACAGCAGAAGTATGTAACCAGCTTTACATTTGTTTTTTGCTCCTCCAAGTTTTGTCTCAGACTAAAAAAGTTATTATTCCCCCTCCCAAGTTTTTACTGGGATAAAATTTGTTTAATTTTTGTCTCCCCAACTCCCAGAAACAACTTTTCTTTTGACCACAACCGCCAAAAACTTATGATTCTGGGTGACAGCATTAGTGACAACCAACACACAAAAATACTATAAGAGATTGGGATGGGTGGGGAGAAAGATGAAATTTTTCTTCCACTCAACACATGGAGAACAAAATTCAAATTTTTAACCTTGAACAAAATAAAAATTTTGCCTTGGGACAAAACTGGGGGGGGGGGGAATTAAAAATTTATGTACTGGAAAAAACTTTTTTTGGGAGGGGCAAAACAAAAAATTTGGGGTAATAAAAATTTTTGCTCTGGGCAAAATTTGCGAGACAAAAATCTAAATTTTTACCCCTATGGCAACTTATGTCCCTCCTGCCGCGGATAACTATTGACCTTGTCCCCCAAATGCTAACCTCTATTTGAAAGCATTATACTTCAAATTTAATTTTCAGTTTGCTCAATGGGTAAATCGATACAATACCCAGCTTGTGGCAGTACTACCTGATGCAAAAGCCAGAAATGAGCTTGCAAAGAAATTAACAAAAAAATATGAGTAAAAACCTCGTGAGGCGTAGCTCAAAATTTTTCTTCCTATTCGGATCCAGATCATATGCCGTTTTTATCCTTATGACCCAAGCTCAAAAACCCCGCCAAACTTTTTTCTATAGGAGTGTTGCACCGAATGAGCTGTCCTTGTCAGACAGACGGCCATTTTTTGTAAATTCCGAAATTCGTGATTTTTTAAACTTTTGCTTTTAGGCTGCCCCGCTAGTTGTCTCGAAATGATTTCGAGACTCTAAATGTCTCGAAATAGTCTCGAACGCGATTTATTTAATTCGAGACTAGTTTGAGACTATTTCGAGACATTTTGAGTCTCTTATTACATGTAATTCGAGACATTTAGAGGCGCATTTAGTCTCGAAATCATTGCGAGACAATTAGAGGGCAGCCTTACAGTCATATCTTAAACATTATAGGTTGTTTCTGGGAAATCCCGAGTTCGGAATTTCCAATATTCAAATTGTTATAACTCCGACCGTTTTACTTCATTTTCGATGATTTTGGCCTCAAAATAATCCTAAAGTCCTATATTTTAACTCTATGGATTGTTTTTGTTGGGATTTTATTGTTAAAACAGATTCCGCGATAGAATCGAGCTTTGAGATGAAGGGCATGGCACAAAAAATTTTTCATCGCATAACGAAAATTGAGGTGGATATTCTGATAGAACTCACCGAGTTATGCAACTTTAGTTCTGGGCTTCCGATCCGGCGACTTCTCCCCTTGGCACTATGCCCCCTAGAAGTTGGGAAAAATGGCCATTTTTTGACCAAACTTGGATCGGCTCTTAGTCGATAAGTTTGTTAGCTTTCGGGAAACGGTCTTTTGTATTTGGTAGCTGGTGAGCGGGGCTTCATTTTATGCCAATACCACCTTGGTCCCATATTTTTACATAATTTGTTACTTAGCCAAATATCCAAAATATCCCAAAAATTGACCCCTTCTCGCGGAGTCAAAGTACCCAAAGTACCCTTAAACGTTCAGACCACAACTCGAAACTTTCCAGACAGATAGCTCTATATATGGGGAACGTTTATGCAAAAATTAAAAAAATTGAAGGACCCTTAAAAATATAGGCACCAGTTTGTTAAGCTATCCGTCCATACTCGAAATCTAGGATAGCAAAATTTGCCATAATTTATATATATTCGGAACATTCATGAAAAATGAAGCATTTTTTGTTTTTACATCTCGACAACGATAACGATTCAGAATTTACTGTAAAAACAAAAAATGCTCCATTTTTCATGAATGTTCCGAATATATATAGAGCTATCTGTCTGGAAAGTTTCGAGTTGTGGTCTGAACGTTTAAGGGTACTTTGACTCCGCGAGAGGGGGTCAATTTTTGGGGTATTTTTGGATACTTGGCAAGTAAAAAATTATGTAAAAATCTGGGACCAAGGTGGTATTGGCATAAAATGAAGCCCCGCTCACCAGCTACCAAATACAAAAGACCGTTTCCCGAAAACTAACAAACTTATCGACTTAGGGCCGATCCAAGTTTGGTCAAAAAATGCCATTTTTCCCAACTTCTAGAGGGCATAGCGGTCGCCGGGTCGGGAGCCCAGAACTAAAGTTGTATAACTCCGTGAGTTCTATCAGGATATTCACCTCAATTTTCGTTATGTGATGAAAAATTATTTGTGCCATCCGAAGCTCGGTTCTCTCGCGGAACGTGTTTTAATAAAATTATATATTTTTGAAAAATTCTGATCTTGATGTTTCTCATAAAAACAAACTATAAATACTTTATGTCAACGCTGATTTAATGAGATATGATACAAAAACCGAGAAATTGACCCATTTCTCTTTTAATCGAGAGTCATTTGATCGTAAAAATGCTCTTAGCCTTTATCCTTTTATTGTTAAGAAGGGCTATTCACCAGGCTTTTTTCATTTTCTAATCGAAAATGTTCGCTTTCGCTAAACTTCATTTACGCCAACAAAGCGAATGAAAATTCAAACAATTGGTAAAACTAAGGTTTTTCCAATTTTAAATTTTTTTATATTTTGTGATTTTTTCATGTTTTCAATTGTTCCTTTTTTTAAAACAAACTTTTCGAAAAAAACGAGCTTTGGTGCCACAAAAATTTTGTAAGGATACTTATTTTATAATGAATTTTATCAATTTCTGAAAGATTCGTTTAAAATCTCTTTTACCAGAGTTGATAGAAAAACGAGAAAAATAACCCTTAAAAGATTGGATGATATTTTTTTGCATATAAATGTCAATTGTTACACCTAAATGAGTTTTTGCAATAGAATACCCGGGGCCGGCCCCCTGGGGTCTTGACCTCCGGGGGCTTTTGGGGGCCGGCCGGGGCCATAACTTTAACAGATCAACATTTCAGGCTTCCAAATTTGCGCTATTCCTTCTTCTAGAATCCCCTATACCCTAACTTTTGATGAGGAATATTTTTCGCGTTGACGAGAAATTCTGAAAAAATTCTGGTTTATCGGAAATGTTGATCTGTTAAAGTCATGGCGATTTTTCGAATACCGAAAAACCAGAATTTTTTCAGAATTTCTCGTCAACGCGAAAAATATTCGTCATCAAAAGTTCTAGGGGGAGGAATGGTGCAAATTTGAAGGTCTGAAACGTTGATTTGTTAAAATTATGGCCTCAGCCGGCCCTGGCCCCCGGCCAGGGGCCGGCGGGGGCTTTTTAACACTCAAATTGTCAAGCGCGCCAAACGTTTTTTGGTGCAGTTTTTTGCACTGAACACAATACTGCAAAAGATATTTTTATGATTTTTCGATATTTTTAGCTTAGAAAAATCCCAAAACCTATGTTAACTTATTTCTTTTTGCCAAAGAATGAGTTGTTTTACCTTTTTAGGCTAACAAGGAAACATATCGTACTGGGGAAAATTCAAATACATAGACCAAAAAATATTCTGACAGAAATTCTAGTCTTATCTATTTTTTCTGGGGGACCAATTTCTACCCTTATAAAGGGTTTGGAGTGTTCTTGGAGCATAAAAGCGTACTTTTGACCTCCAAAACAATTTTTCAGGGAAAGTGATATTATACAAAGTTGTTCTTCATAAAATGTCAGGTTATAATGTCCCCTTGCGGACGAAATTTGATGGCTAGAAAAAGAGTTAAGGTCATTTATTCAAATTTTATATTAATTTTGTGTTCTTGGAGCATAAAAAGTGTACTTTTGACCCCCAAAACGATTTTTTCGGGGAAAGTGATGTTCTACAAAGTTATTTCCCATAAAATTTCAGGTTGGAATGATACATTTCTGGAAATTTTTGGCTGGGTATAAAAAAGTTTATGGTATATTTAATGACCAATACATGTTTATGGTGTATTTATGCCAATATAATAGACAGAACAAATATAAACGAGCATTTAATACATTTCACAGTGATCACCAAGCGAACAACCTTCTGGTGGCCCTACGATCTTAAACGACCTCTTGGACGACCACCATACCGATGGAGACGAGAAATGGAACAAGCCATTGGTCCAAACTGGCACAATATCGCCAGAAATCGAGAAGAATACAGAAGGTGGCTGAAGGATCTGCATCAAATCAATGGTTGAACCGGATCTTCAAGTATCAAGTGATCACAAATATTTTAGGTTGTTAAATTTACTTTTTTTAAATTATTTAATCTTACTTTTTTAATATTTTTATATACCATGATGCTTAAAAATATTTTTTGATCACTTTGAAATGTATTAAATGCTCGTTTATATTTGTTCTGTCTATTATATTGGCATAAATACAATATAAACATGTATTGGTCATTAAATATACCATAAACTTTTTTATACCCAGCCAAAAATTTCCAGAGATGTATCATTCCAACCTGAAATTTTATGGGAAATAACTTTGTAGAAAATCACTTTCCCCGAACAAATCGTTTTGGGGGTCAAAAATATACTTTTTATGCTCCAAGAACACAAAATTAATATAAAATTTGCATAAATGACCTTAACTCTTTTTCTAGTCATCAAATTTCGTCCGCAAGGGGACATTATAACCTGAAATTTTATGGAGAACAACTTTGTAGAACATCACTTTCCCCGAACAAAACGATTTGTTCCCCGAACAAATCGTTTTGGGGATCAAAAGTACACTTTTTATGCTCCAAGAACACCTCAAACCTTTTATAAGGGTAGAAATTGACCCCCCAGAAAAAATAGATAAGACTAGAATTTCTTTTAGAATATTTTTTGGTCTATATACCACCATAAAAATATTTTCCAATCGATTTTGGAAGGTATGAAATCGTTTGAATTTTCCCCAGTACGATATGTTCCCTTGTTAGGATTAGGCCTTACAAGGGACATTCATCAGGTGATACTCCCAGTTTTTTTTAAAAACGATTTTAACTGATTCTATAGGCCCTTTTAGTTACGGAAACATTAAAATTAGAGTTCCCTAGTTCGATTTTTGAGGGTTAGTTTTCATTATTGTGTTTTGTTAGGCCTAGGTTCGATACCTACCACGTAACTTCTTTTTTGTACAATTGTTTTCGATTTAAAAAAATTTTTGAATCGATTTTTACCCCCAAAAATCAAACTAGGGAACTCTAATTTTAATGTTTCCGTAACTACTAGGGCCTATAGAATCAGTTAAAATCGTTTTTAAAAAAAACTGGGAGTATCACCTGGTGAATGTCCCTTGTTAGGCTTAAACAAATCGAGCTCTTTCTTATTCATGGTTCTATCATGTCTAAAAATAACGTCAGAATCGTGTTTCCCACCTAAAACCTAAAATAACCTTTAGGGATGAAAATCAGATAATTTAGAATCTGATGCAAAAACATTTCGGTTTATGAGAGGATTGAACCAGTGCCTGTAGAATGACATAAAACGCCTTTGACCACAAGGCCATCATGATCGCGTTATTTTTTCGATCTGGTTGATACAGGCTACATCACTACCCCTGTATCAATATCTCATCACTATCTCTTTTGATAAATCACTACCTCTGTATATCACTTTTAGATAAACTTCATAAAGATGTTGCTTTATTATAACTTATTTATCAAATACTTTATCGCTATGCTAATTTGCATAATACAAATTAGCGTATTTTCTCTACCTGTTTCCCCAGATATAGATTTGGAGTATTTTTCAGATTCAGATGCTGACTATGAAGCAATAGAAGAACTTGTTGAAGACAGCAAACAGGCACCAATTCAGCATGCTGCTCCGAATCAGTTTGCGGTTGAACCGGTTTATTGGCCGACTGAGCCACCCGATACTAAGCTATATAGTCCGGTCCCACAGGAAAATTCTGTTCGGGATGAAGACCATGGAACGATCGATGAATACCAGGGTGTTGCTAATAATAATAATTTTGTCCCTACAATGGTAAATCGCGCTAAAGTTGAAGCAGATGTAGTTCCAGCTGATGATCCTCATCTTGTGAATTTTATGAATTCTCTTTTTCCACATGAGATTGAGACGAATCCTATTCCAAAAAGGGGACCCCCTCTTCCATCTAATGGCGCTCCAAGTGATGGATATTCTGATTCCACAGATTCTCAGTATAAGGCAACAGCTGCTCAGCACCGGATAGAAACCAACCAAAAGCCGTTGACCAATGTAGCGTGCAGTGACCCATCAAACAAATGTACCACGCATGTTCCTGTTACGAATTTCGAATATCCTGGTACACCTGATGGATATGAAGTTCCGACTGACAAGGCAAATCATGTTCCTGCGAAATCTCCTATTTTTCTGGATGGATATGATAGTGGTGGTGTATCCGATAAGTATCCTGTTCCCAAAAAACCTCTTCCAAATGAATATCCTATTCCACCAAATTCCGAATATCTTGTTCCAAAGAAACTCCTTCCTCCAAATGAATTTCTAGTTCATCCAGGTACTATTCCAACTAAATCTGGAAACATCAAGCCACCCGCACTTCCTCGTCCTTCTGATTTCGAATATCCTGATGATACGAAAAGCTATGCTGCTACGGCTGGTCCCACTGTACCGAATGAAGATACAGGATCTGTGGGACCTGTACCTGTTCAAATCGATTCTGATAATGAATACCCTGTTCCAATCGATTCTGATAGTGGATACCCTCGACCAATCGATTCTGATAGTGGATTCCCTCTTCCAATTGATTCTGATACTGGGTACCCTCTTCCAATTGATTCGGACACTGGATACCCTGCTCCAATTGATGACGATACTGGATACCCTGCTCCAGTTGATGACGATACTGGATATCCCCCAGATTTACATAGTAGCTGTAACCGACAAGACAGATGCTGTCTAGACTGTGGTAATGACTCTCTGGTCATTGATACAGACATGTATTTAACGCCTAATGTAATTTTACAGAAATGTTATCATATGTAAATTGTAGACACATGAATTTGTTATTACGCAATGGGATACACATTATATGATGCACATGGAAAACGCGATGACTGCAGGAACCGAAGGATTCGAAGGCAAGATTTTCTTTATCTTAAAGGGCTCGTTCATATATTAAACTCCATTTCCCGCCAAACGACAAAACAGGTTGGTAACGCGTGATGCAGTGGATTTTGGCCGTCACAAATTAGGATGCATGACCAAAATTACAACACTCTTAATTTTTACCTTTTCAACTTAGATTTGTAGACCTTGGGGTTAGGTTTTCAGGCTTAGGTTTTTCAGGTTTTAGGTTTTTACTGGCTAGGCTTTTCTTCTGTTTAGGCTTACAAAGAAGCGGTTGCAGTTGATGGTGCGATTTTCTGAAAAGACCTAGGCCTAGGGTCTCAAAAAATCGATTTTCAAACATTTTTCCAAATCACTCCAAAAACGGTCTATGAGAATAGGGCATGGTCTAAAACGGTGAAATGAGTCACATTTGTGGTAAAATAACCCAGTTTTTGATCATTTCTGACCCAATTTTTATGCTTAAAAATGCTTGAAAAGGTTAATTTTTGATCTTTAGAGGCTTTTAGCTCGGCCAGAAGTGACCAGGTTCAGCTAAAGTCAAAAAATTTTTAACAAACATGGGTATGGTCTACACAAATATATAGGTCTTTTCGGAAAATCGCAACATCAACTGCGATCTTTCCCTTGTTAGAAAAAAAGTAAAAATTAAGAATGTTATAATTTTGGTCGGTCCTGTAAGCCTGAGGTCTCTAATTCGTTAAGTCCAAAACGTAACGAATTAGACCCATTGGGTTTTGGACGTTACGAAAACATTGCCAACTTTTTTGTCGTTTGACGGGAAATGAAGTTTGGCCTTTTCTAGACAAGTGTTATAATCAAAAGTGCAATCTGAAGTCCAATCAAATACGAGATGCCGAAGCTACTTGTACGCCTGCGAATCGAAAACCGAAATGTTATACGGCTTGTAAAACCCCTCAAGAATGCTATATTAATGATGATGGCGAGTCTTGTGTTTATTTAACTAATCAAATCTCTAGGTTATCTGTGTTGTAGTGCCGAAGTTGAAGACATTATGAATAAATCTTGGAATGAGTTCAAGAGAATACGAGGTGCCCAAGCAGAAAAGCAAGCAGAAGGTGAAGAAGGTGGAGGGATTCTGCCGTTGGACGAAGAGGATCTTCTTTCGAACATCATTCAAGTAAGAATTATTTAAGCTTTATTGATTTGTATTGCTTTTAGAGAAATCTAGAAAAAAAGTTGGGAAGAAATTACGAAGTAGTTACTTCAAAGAATGATTTTGCTGTTAAAATACAATTCTCCGATAAAGATATGTGTAAAATTAGAAGAGAATGCACGTAAGTGTTTAAAGGATCAATGGGTGGAAAAATCTAGATTTTGCAACACTCCGAATAATTAAAAACAAATGTGCAACACGCTTCACGGCCTAGCTTTTTTCAAAAATTTAGTATTTTTCCTTTAATTCCAAGTTTTGTTTCGAAACAATATTCTTGAAAAGCGGTCAAAATCTACCTTATGATAGTATTTTTAACAAATATTTTTTATAGAGTAATGTTGGCTTTTGCTTCGCCAAACCAACCAGTTAGAGAGGAAAGGCCTTTAAGTAGTAGCTGTAACCGACAAGACAGATGCTGTCTAGACTGTGGTGAGGACTCGCTGGTCATTGATACAGACATGTATTTAACACCTAATGTAATTTTACAGAAATGTTATCATATGTAAATTGTAGACACATGAATTTGTTATTACGCAATTTGATACACATTATATGATGCAAATGGAAAACGAGATGACTGCAGGAACCGCAGGATTCGAAAGCACGATTTTCTTTATCTTAAAGGGCCCGTTCATATATTAAACTCCATTTCCCGCCAAACTACAAAACAGGTTGGCAGCGCGTGATGCAGTGGATTTTGGCCGTCACAAATTAGGATGCATGACCAAAATTATAACACTCTTAATTTTTATCTTTTCAACTTACAAGGATTACTCATCAACTGTCAGCAGGGATTTTTAAAATTTTGATGTAAAAATGCTTAGAATAAAAATATAAGGCAGACAAGTTCTTTATTTTTTGCAAACAACGTGATGTTTGGTGACGGTAAAAAATGATTCAAAAATTTTTTTAAAAATTGAAAAAAATATCGTCGATCGTTCGAACCTTGGACATACGCATGCAAAGACTGCAATGCTACCACCACACCACACTAAGAAATATATTAATTTTACTAATTTTTCCTATCAAGTAAACTTTTTTGCACAATTATATTTTTACAAATTGTAAATGTGTGTTTTTTTATTATATTATAATAAAAAAAAACACACACATACAATTTGTAAAAATATAATTGTGCAAAAAAGTTTACTTGATAGGAAAAATTAGTAATTATTATTATATTATGTAGTGTGGTGTAGTGGTAGCATTGCATGTGTAGATCCAATGTTCTAGTCCCACGAGTGCTTTATTTTTTTGCATTTTTTTTCAATTTAAAAAAAAATTTTTGAATCATTTTTTACCCTCACCGTGATGTTGTTTCAAAAAATAAAGAATATGTCTGCCTTATATTTTTATTCTAAGCATTTTTACACCAAAATTTTAAAAATCCCTGACTGACAGTTGATGAGTAATCCTTGTTAGATTTTTAGACCTTAGGCTTAGGTTTTCGGGCTTAGGCTTAGGTTTTTCAGGTTTTAAGTCTTTAGACTGTCTAGGCTTTTCTCCGGTTTAGGCTTAGAAAAAAAGTACAAATTAAGAATGCTTTAATTTTGATCGTTCTTGTAAGCCTGAGGCCTCCAATTCATAACGTCCAAAACCCACTGGGTCATGCATTGCCAACTTTTTATCGTTTGACGGGAAATTAAGTTTAGCCTTTTCTAGACAAGTGTTATAATCAAAAGTGCATTCTGGATTCCAATCAAATACGAGATGCCGAAGCTACTTGTTCTCCTGCGAATCGAAAACCGAAATGTTATACTGCTTGTAAAACCCCTAAAGAATGCTATATTAATGAAGATGGCGAGTCTTGTGTTTATTTAACTAATCAAATCTCTAGGTTATTTGTGTTGTAGTGCCGAAGTCGAATACATGATGGATAAATCTTGGGATGAGTTCAAGAAAGTACGACGTGTCCGAAGACAAGCAGAAGGTGAAGAGGGTGGAGGGATTCTGCCGTTGGAAGACGAAGATCTTCTTTCAAACATTACACAAGTAAGAATTATTTAAGCTTTATTGATTTGTGTTGCTTTTAGAAAAATCTAGAAGAATTTTTGGGAAGGAATTACGAAGTAGTTACTTCAAAGAATGATTTTGCTGTTAAAATACAATTCGCCGATAACGATATGTGCAAAATTAGAAGAGAATGCACGTAAGTGTTTAAAGATCCAGTATGGTGGGAAAATTTTTGGAAATGAAACTAATTTGTAGGGCTCGCTTTTGACTGTTAACCTTTACTTAAAAATATCAACAAAACATATTCTTACAAGAAAGGAACCGAAAACAATTCATTTCAATCGGAAAAATGTTCCTAAGGGTCTGTTGGCGTACGACTACCCTGAATAAGCGTTCCTCTTTAGTACCCGAAAATTGGCGTTTATCCTCACTAATAAGAGCGTGAAGGTGTTCGATCGGCTACTCGGATGCTAATCCCCAAAAGCCTCTTCGCGTTACGAATTCGGAAACATGCCCCAAGAGCCAGTGAAGCTTAGGCGTGTTGGGATGATTCGCGTGTTAGGAAAAAATAAAAAATTATAAGGAGACCCTTATGATTTTGTCAAAATTTCGGCAAAAAATGTGAAAAAATCATAAGGGTCCCCTAATGATTTTTGGTAAAAATGTTTTCCGGATTGCCCCCCCCATGCCGATTTCTCACTACGTGACTGTATTCATTACCACCACATCCCATCACAAGTGAGTTCCACACCTCACTATCCGCTATCTGTCATTTGCACACATGCATAGTCAGGTGCTTAAGAATTTCCTCATAAACCATTAAGGCACTTTGATTGTCGTGCAGTATGCCACTAGAGAAAACAAACCATTACTCACATACCCTAATGGTTTGTTATATAGAAAGGGGAAACCCAAATGTGATACATCATCCCACTGGTAGTTTCCATTCACAACAACAATCTCAGCCAGTGGACGATGAGTCGCCCAGTGGCTTCCCCTCTCTGTACGCAGCGGAATGGAATTGTTTTTGTACCTTTAAAAACACGATTTTTGAACTCTACACATAAAATAACCCCCAGAAAGGGTGAATTTCTCAAAATTTAAACCCTTTTAAATTTGGTCCTCTAAAGTAATATAGTACCGTTTCCCGTAATCAGGGCACAATGGTGGTCCATTTTCTCAACATTCGACCATGAGTTGTGACGTATTCTTAGTTAACAAATCGAGCTCTACAAATTGGTATCATTTACAAAAATTTTTCACTATACTGGCTATTAGTGGGCTAAGGTTATAAAAAACTAGCCTAGGCTTATGGCCTTTGTAAAACCTAAAATCTCACAAACAACCGAAAACTTTGAACAATGTCGCAACTTCCTAAATATTTTTTATAGAGTAATCTTGGCTTTTGCTTCGCCAAACCAAGCAGTTAGAGAGGAAAGGCCTTTACCGACTGAACCAGAACCAACTACCACAACGACGACAGGAGAACTGACAACGACAACGACGACAGGAGCACCAGCAACTGAAGCTCCAACCGAAGAGCCAGAAGCTCCAGCCGAAGAGCCAGAAGCTCCGGCCGAAGCGCCAGAAGCTCCTGCAAGTGCTGGTGCTGGAGCCGGAGGAGCGGGAGGAGGTAAGGTTGTATAATCCATTTCCAGCAAAAGTCAAAAACCTTACTACAAGTTGGTAAGAGGTTAGTCAATTTGTGGCTCAGAAGGTCACGAGTTCGAATCCACGCCGGGGAGAAATTTTTTTTAATTTCATAATTTTAGCCAAAACCATCCTCTAAAAGTAATTTTTAGCGAAAAACAAGAATATGATGTCATTGCCCGACAAAACAAAAAATTTGTCTCCGTCTGGGATTCGAACTCATCGTTTCAACGTTGTCTTGCCAGATCGGGTGGTCGCGCGTCCTAACCACTTTTGAAAAGCTTTTAACTTTTGGCTGAAAATGGGATATACTTTACTGCGGTTTTTTAAACTTTACTTTACTTGACCCGGTCTCCCAAAATTTCACTTTACTTTATTTTGGCCTCTCAATGTTTAACTTTACTTTGATAAAATAAAGTAGTTGTGCATTTAACAAAGTAAACTTTTAGGCGGTGCAGGTGCTGGAGGTGGTGGTGGAGGCGGAGGAGGTATGTTATATTTTATCTTACTGTGGTTTTTTAACACATGTAGGCCCACTGTGAGATTGGTTGATTTTAGCATTTTGAGATACGAGGAATACGATATTAATCAAATCTTCTTGATAAAAATTTTCCTATGAAATGTTGGTTCGAGAGTCGGAAGTCGAACGAGCGCTACTGAGTCCAAGCCTTGAATCAAACTTTTCAATGGAAACTTTTTATCAAAAACTTTTTTACCATTGTATTCCTCGTATCTCGAAATACTAAAATCAGGCCCTTTCACAGCCGGGCCTACATATAAACTTTACTTTACTAAACCCTCCAAAATTTTCGCTTTACTTTATTTTGGCTTCCCAATTTTTAACTCTACTTTGGTAAAGTAAAGTAGTTGTGCATCCAATAAAGTAAATTTTAGGTGGCGGAGGCGGCGGCGGAGGAGGTAAGAGATTTTTCGGCCTTTGTGATGGAATAATGTTATTTTTTTTATTGGCTGTAATATATTTGGTACATGTGACATTGTTTTATTTAATTTCGGTTGCGGCCCACGGCGCACAAAAGTGTGCAAAAAATTGCGAACTCGAAAAAAAACGCTTAGAAACGTGTTAAACAAGTGCCAATAGCAGTTTATTAAAGAAATCGAAGCGATCTGAGAGCGTCACAACTTTTTCGACTTTTAAAAAAATTTTGCCCCTTGGGACCAAGGGAGGAGAAATCGAATTTTCAAAAAGTTCTCAAAATCAGCTGATTTTTTGTACTCGGGGGTTTTCGGGCATGGGGAACTCGAATCCGAAGAAATTTTTTTAATTTTGATTACAGGAAAGTGTCAAATCCGGTGGCAAATTCTGAAAAATCGCATAAAATGACCATAATTTTAAAGGCTAATAACTTTTTATGGGAAAAGCCATTTTTTACGAGCGAGGTGTCAAAATGCTGATAAGAGTTGGGGGAACAACGTTACAGAGCCAGATTTTTGGGCGCACGCGAAAAATCTGTTGTTAGACCCCAAAAAGTGCCCAAAATTTGCATATTTTTACAGAAAAAGTCCATTTTTCGACAAAAAAACAAAATCGCTCTGTAACGTTATTTTCTAGCCTGTTAGCAATCGTTTGACACCTTGCTCACAAAAAATGGTTGGTGCCATAAAAAGTTATTAGCCTTAGAAGGTTGCAAAAAAGTGACAAATTCAACAAATTTTTAAAAAATACAAAAAAAACTTTTCAAAAATTTTTCTCGTAGAATTGTTAATTAAAAGGTGTAGAATATTGTAGAAAAAAGATTCGTCGATTTCATTTGGTTTTCACCGAGATATGGCAATTTTTCGTTACCTATCAAAACGTCTTTTTTTCATGACTTAGAAAAATTTTGAAAAGTCGAAAATTTTGTGACGCTCTCGGATCGCCGCGGATCCCTTCGTAAACTGTTATTGGCACTGTAATAACACGTTTTTAAGCGTTTTCTTCGAGTTCGCAATTTTTTGCACACTTTTGTGCGCCGTGTAATCGTATATAAATGTTATGCTATTTTAATGTACTACGGTTTTTAAATCTTTACTTGGTACTTGGACAAATTTCACAGGATAGCGCCTGAATTACAACAAAGTTAGATTTTATTACAATTCAGGCAATATCCTGTGAAATTTGTCACCGTGAAATTTCTTTGTGAAACTTATCTGAAAAATTTGTCTGTGTGAAATTTGCTTTGTGAAAAATGTCTGTGAAATTTTTCCGATTAAATTTGTCTAGTGAAAGATGTCGGTTAAATTTGTCTTACGAAATTTTCGTGTGCAATTCGTCCGTGTTCCCTTTACTTTACTCGGCCTCTCAAAATTTTCACTTCATTTTACTTTACCTTGGCCTCTCAATTTTTCACTTTATCTAAAAAAGTAAACTTTAGGTGGCGGCGGCGGCGGTGGAGGCGGCGGTGGTGGAGGAGGCGGAGGTAAAATTTTATTTTACTGTGGTTTTTTAAACCTGACTAGACCCTCCAAAATTTTTACTTTATTTTATTACGTTGTAACATAATTAGTGGCGCATTTAAAAAAACTATATGGCAGAAAAACAAAGATTTATGAAACCAGATATTTACCACTATTATAATGGACCGTGAGCTATAACTTAGGCAGTTTGTTGATGTCTCTCTCGTAAAACTCGGGTGGCTTGGACTCAAAAACCCTTGTATAGCCTGTTCTACTGATAATCTGACGGGGCTACATCAGATTATACGGGGNTAACTTAGGCAGTTTGTTGATGTCTCTCTCGTAAAACTCGGGTGGCTTGGACTCAAAAACCCTTGTATAGCCTGTTCTACTGATAATCTGACGGGGCTACATCAGACTATACGAGGGATGTTTAAGCAGTTCCCAGCCAAGTTTTTCTTCGACATGATGAGTAGGCATTTCTGAAGTATGCAGAGTTGTTTTGGGGCAGGTATACACCTCTTCCCAGTCTCCATCTTCTCGCATTAGCTCCAAAACCACTTGAACCTGGTTAAGACGACAGCAATAAACCTCACTGTTGAATTTTTGAAGTGGTTTCAGCAATTTCCAGTACAATGGACCATTCATACACCAGTCAAAGCATAACATACCCTTCTTTCCATGAATGTCGTGTTTTGGCACAGTTTCCTGGCTTCTCCATGACCCGACCATTGTTTTCGGCACATTCGATCATCATAGAATACACAGGATTGACCATGAGTCGTTATCCGGCATAAGAGAAGGCGTCTATAATGATGTTTCTCCATAAACTTAGCATTTTTCGTCTCGAATTCGTTTCTGGCGTTCGTATAGAGCATAAGGGATTTCGTGTTGGTTTCTCCACTTTTTTCCAGCCTTCTTTAACATTCTTGTGTGAGTGTATTTCTTCCGCCAATTGGCGAGTGGTAGCCTGTTTCGGCTAAATTTGCGCCTCAAAGTTGTCTGTCTATCTTTCTAGGTCTTCCTTACCTCTTTCTTCGTTGTGTACTCTGACGGCCTCCTCTGGACATTGTGAACCAACGTGTAGCAGTACAGACCGGCAGCACATCATTTCCTTAACATTCGTTGATTTCTTGTGCCGCTTTGCTCGCTGAAAAGCCACGTTCATACCACATGCGCAGATCTTGATACACGACATCCTTATTTGGCTCTATAAAAAATAGGTCACTAATTATGTTACAACGTGATACTTTACTTTGGCCTCTTAATTTTTCACTTTACTTTAGTAAAGTAACGTAGTTGTGCATCCAATAAAGTAAATTTTTAGGCGGTGGTGGCGGCGGTGGTGGTGGCGGTGGCGGCGGTGCTGGTATGTTATGGTTTTATTATGTTGCCCCATAATTAGCGTCGCTTTTGACCATTCGCTAAAAAATCCTGATATTGTCTTCCAGTAATCAGATTTCAATGAATTTTTTCATCATATAGAATTAAACGCCTGGCTTCCAAAAGATTTTCTAAAACCAGTGTCACAAGATTCTACGTACAAAAGGGCATGGAAAATTGTAGTCGATTGTTCAAAATAACCTCAGGAAGACGATATGCAGGATTTTTTACCGAATGGCAAAAGCGATGCTAGTTATGGGACAACTTAATAGTTGTGCATCCAATAAAGTAAACTTTAGGCGGAGGTGGTGCAGGATCAGGCGGAGGTAATTTTACTGTGGTTTTTTAAATTTTACCTTACTTTACCCTGCCAAATCTGAGCTTGTGACAACTTCCAGTGATAAGACTTTTTACATTGATTACATTTAAAGCATCTTTCTCTCTCGTTGGTTGTAAATCCTCCTAAATCGAATGTTTTCCATGTACCTCGGTCATGGCTAACTGAAAATCTATTAAAAAATTAAAGAAAAACTGATAAATTGATTCGAAGTTAGAAATTTGAACAATAACTCAAACACTTTGAATGCATAAAATTTTCGTTTTAATAATTAAAAATCAACAAATATTGTGTCAACTCTAGGCGGCGGATCTGGCGGTGCGGGCTCGGGTGGTTCTGGTGGTTCAGGCGGCTCTGGTTCTGGTGGCTCTGGTGGTTCGGGCGGCGCTGCAGCTGCAGCACCGTAAAGAATTGATTTCCTAGCGCAACAATTACAAATTTTTAGTGTCGTCCCACCAGCGGTTCCAGCCGTGGCAATGGGCATATGTTTCACGGCTGATACTAAAGTATGGACCTCTGATGGAGAATATAAAAGTCTAGAAAATCTAACGATTGGTGAATATGTTTTGTCGGGCGACGTAAAGCCGAATTCACAAATCTTTTATATTAATTTGGCAAAATTTAGCTAAATTATTCGAAAGTAATAAGATGGCTTCACAAAGTGCCAGACGTTGACGCAGAGTTTATAAAGATTTATTTGGGTGAAAATAACGATCGAAGTCTTAAAGTATCGTATGAACATGTCTTATACAAAGCAGAATGCGATAGTAAGTCAAAATCCACGGTTTATTTTTAGTTATTTTTAGACAATAATCCCATATACGCGGTTAACAAGCACCCAATTCTAGCTGAAGACCTAAGAGTTGGAGATTGTTTGTTTATCGTAGACAAGGTAAAAAGAAAACATGCTATATCTAGAGACTTTCATGAGTTTTCAAAATCTCGATTAAGTATTTGGCTCCTTAGCCTAATAGAGTAAAGGGAACTTTCCCATTTTGGAGACACTTTATCATGTCGTGGTAGTACTTTACAACGAAAATGTTGCAACCTGGCAACCCTGACTATATCTTTAGGATAAAACTTCTGTTTCGACACAACCCATTACAAGAATCGAATACATAACTGAAAAAGGCATCTATGCACCAGAAACAGAAAGCGGCTATATAATAGTGAACGATATCGTGGCTTCATGTTATACTGACATCCATAAAGACGAAATATTGGATTGGTTCATAAGGGTATTTCTCTTTCTTTTTTCTAGACGTACTTATTCGGATCCTGTATTTTAGATTAGAGAATTCATTAGCCCTATAAAGTCTTTGTTATATTGGCTATATCCATTAGAAGCTGATACGACTCTAGATGTAAAATGGAGCAAACTTAAAATTATAAACAATTTTAGGTAATCGATATACCAAAAACGTTAAAATTCCTGTTGGATACAATGAAAAAAGTTATACCCAAATTTTGATCTAGGTGCATTTTTGAATAATTTGAGGTTCTAGATAATATTTTTTTCACTGAGAGGTTTAAAAAAGTACCGGTTACGTGGCAAAGTGCGAAGTGGCGCCAACTGCAAGCATAAGGTTCAATCCCGCGCGGAGCCATTTCTTTTTGCAGTGTCCAAAATTGTTTAAAAAAATTTTGCCTAGGGGTATTTTGAGCCCAAAAACACGAATTTAATGTTTTTATTACTCCAAAACCTCAAGAAATACGGTTTTTTCAATTTTTATGCAAAGTTAGGCGTTTTGTGAGTTTCATTAAAAAGTATGTAAAAGGGTTAAAATTTGCATAAAAATTGAAAAAAGTCATATTTCTGAGGGTTTGGAGTAATAAAAAAAAATCAAATTCGTGTTTTTGGACTAAAAATACCCCTAGGCAAAAATTTTTTATCGATTTTGGACACTGCAAAAAGAAATGGCTCCGCGCGGGATTGAACCCTCGATCTTATGCGTGCTGGCGCCACTCCGCACTTTGCTATGTAACCGGGACTTTTTATTAAATCTCTCTGTGAAAAATATTATAGATGATATACTTGTATAGTTTATCCATACGTGTATTGTTTGTATTATAATAAATTATTGACAATTTTATATTTCTTTCGAGCTTTAATCCAATTTTTATGTCAAATTTTGCAACAATCAAACAACAAATACACCAAACAACATCCGAACCAGAGCTGAGAAATAGAATTATCCGGGGCTTTCAAGCTTTCTTAGCCCAATTGAAACAACAACAAACCATATCCAATCAATCTTCGAAGCTTCAACAAACTCCACCTACACAAATTCAATCTCCACAACAAACTTCATCGATGCAAGTTCAGAAACCTCAGCAAATTCCAACAATTTTGTCGAGACGTTTGAGAATGAGTCTGCATGATTGGTGCCTGAGACAATTGAGTTTGTTGAAGTTTTGGAGCTAGTATCGAATGTATACCCGCAAGAGCAAAAATAAAGATCAACATGCAAAAAACATCTTTCAACCGTTTTTTCTCACTTTTTCACCAATTTTATCCATTATTTCACCTTTTTATACAGAGTGTGGCAAAAAAACGCAAATTTTGCCAATTTTTGAGGTCATTTTTCGAAAAAAATTTTTTCTCAAATTTTTTTTAAAAATGACCTTTATGGGGTAATTTTATGCGAGAAATCGATTCCGCGCATTCCCGAATCTTGAAAATGCTTCCCTGACCTTGATTCAGAGGATGGGGTGGGTGTATTGAAGCGAAAATCAAACATTTTCGAATTTTTATGAGAAAACCGTCGATTCTTAGGTTTTTCTAGGCGGGGAATCGATTGCCCGTACTCCCGAATCTTGAAAATGCTTCCCTGACTCTGATTCAAGAAAATGAGTGTTTTGTATTGAAGCGAAATTATGAAAATTTTGGATTTTTCTTCTAACACTTAGAACGATGATTT